>JAXQQM020059165.1:0-233981 GCA_034641835.2 Pinus albicaulis
CTTTGGACGAGTTTGCTTGAACCAGTAGGACACGAACCATGTCCACGTCATTCCTAGCCTGCCCATGTGGCTCGTTTCCCTTGTAGACACGTGTAGCATATAATTCCACAAAATAGCTGCGGAAAGTTGCAGCGAGTACAGGAAAATTGGCAGTTTCACTTGACAATGAACAAAAATCTAGATCGAATAAACACAAAAACATAATTAAAAACCATGTTAGATACCCTTTTGCACATGATATTGACAATTTTGGAGGTTTAGGTGAGTGAAAAGGTATTGGAAAAGATACAAATTCGGGACTCGAAAGTGTGGTTCTTACTGCACGGAATAGATCCGTCAAAGCTTTCCACATTAAATATGGAAGTAGCCTTTCCATGTTGGATACAATATGATCCTTGACGCCCTCAACGGGATCCTTCGACATTTCGCCATCTTCTTTTTGCCATGCTTCAGCTGCCTTGTTTGCATCGGTGGGCTTTTGGACATCCGTATCTACGAACTCCTTCAGACCATTATCTTCTAATACTACCTCCATGCGATCCTTCCATGCAACATAATTCGAACTGCCTTCAAGAGCATATTCGAGTCGCAAACCGTTGAAAGACATTTTCAACACTGGCACCAAGAAAACAAAGCTGCTGCAAAATTTGAATTCCAAACTCCAAGCTCTATCGCTTCCGATCTACACTTGAGAACAAATTATTTCCAAATCAGAGATTGAATGCAAGGGGCTTTTACCAGACCTTTCACTTTCCGAAGAAAGATGAATCCGGAGGCTTCCTGGCGTATCACCGGACTCTGTCCGGAAATAAGTTTGCAATCTGTCTAATAGATCTCGACACGCCGGCAAGCTCACGATACCATGTAGAAATTATTTGAATAAATCTAACCCTTCAATGAAGATTAACCCGATCATACATCAATTTCGAATTGCATGCATAACACATAATCTCATCTAAAATTAATTGTCACATGCGGAAATAATAGAAGCAATCTCACATCAAATCAATCACACATTAACTCAGTATGTATGGGGAAAGCCTATAGCTGAAAACCCCGCAGCTATTGTGTATATTATAATGGAGAAATCAAGTAACCAAACAAGTACAATACTCCTCACAAGTACTCGGTACTCTCTCATGAAGTTACTCACAATCTGACTCAGTTTTGAACAAGTCTGAGGTTCAAAACTCCCCGCCAATTGCCTTGCCTCTATTGCGCAATCATGGCCTGTATATGAAGAGGTTCAAGGTTCGAATCCCCTTCCCTTGATTGCGTGATTGTCATGGACAATTCCTCCAAGTGTAATGCAAATCTATGCAAAGCTGATCCTCAGCGGTAAGCTTTACTCACCCTTTCTGTCTAGCTCTTCCTTGGTCTCCCTTTGGGCGATCATGCACTGTAGTGAACTGATGTGTTCTTGAGTTGAATAATGAGTTACTAAATAATGAATTAAATAATATTTAATTCACTCCACTCATAACTGATTGATTAGCTAGTTAAGCTAATCTCAACTAGTTCAACTAAATTAAACCGAACACAACTCCACTAGCTGTCTCATTAACTCCACCAAACTTCTGCCACTGAAGTCCTAACTGAAGTCAACCATGCATGATGCCATCAAACCCTTGGGAATAGCGTAATTCCTCTGTCAGATGCATGAGCCACTTGTGTAGCTCGAACTGAAGTGCTCCAAGAGAGTAAACTGCTGTTTAGAGTCCAAATATTATTAAAGGTAAATAATATTTGACTTCCATATTTTTAAGGAATACGAGTCTAAAAATAGCTTTGGGTCCTAAAAATAAGTCTCATCTATTTTTACCAACATGTCGCATACTTCAGAATCTCCAATGGAATTCCCAAATTATGCTCATTATGTCTAAAAATAGACATAGTCTAAAAATAGACTGCGCGAGAATTTACTGCGGGCCCACTTAGTGAAGGCGACTTCATTTCACAAAGCTCCATCATCTTAGCATTCTTAACAAAAAATGTATATGGAAAGGCGATGGATTTGCGGGGTTATACATATATGACATCACATGTAGGAAAGTTTGATGTGGGTCTTTCAATCAATCCATTTGTATTTCTCCGATGCGATTGCGCGATCGGGTCTTTTTAATCTAACCATTTATATTAACAAGTGACTTTGGCTTATTATATCAAAACTTTGGATAAATGGGTTTTGTATTTACAAAGGAAAAAACGGATCGGGAATGGATTTTTCAATGTTTCAAGCGCCGGATGCGAGCTTTATGGTTATATGGAACGGTAATAAGATCGAGGGATTTTAAATACAAAGGCTAATCGCATCGGAGTTTTTGTAATGGCACAAAGACTTGCACACTTGGAAGTTTGCAATGCGATAAGCGCCGAAAAAGGTTATCGCTTGGTTCCAACCTCTAAAGCGTATGGTGGGGAAGTGGTTAGGATTTAGCCCAAGGGGGCTAAAGTCCATGGTAACAAAAAACTTGTTTTTTATGAAAATTTTCAGATTTTTCAATGGATTTGGGGGTTTCGGTATAGTTTAAAAATGAGTTTTAAACTATGTAAAGATGATTTTCATGAATAGGAGAGAGTATGAAAATTAAAGAATTTATGGAGAAAAAGGGGAGCAAAATGAAGGTTAGTTTTGAGTGGAGGAGGGGGAAAAAAGATGATTTTGCAGCAGTCTTTTCTCATGAAATCAACAGAATTTCTGAGTATAGAAAAGGGAACAGTAGCGAAGATTTGGACAGAGGCATGAGGTCTTCAAGAGTCTTCAAGAGCCAACACTTTTTAGTAATAAAATTTGTTCCTTGGCTCAGAAGTCTTAGCCACCACTTGATATGATAGAATTTATAGGTGGATAACAGTGGCTCCACTTGGGGATGGTGCTTTCTTGAAGGCATCAAGAACTTCAGACTTTGATTCTCTGGGAGGCTGATCAGTTTCCTCATCCTTTGGGCTCCCCTTCCTTTGCTGGGATGATCTTGTTTTGAAACCATATTAGCAGCCATAAAAACAATGGGTCTTCATCAACACAATCTTTCTACTTACCCAATCCTACTTATCTAACATTTTTTCTTCATTGGAGTGCACTTGGATTGGAAAACTCTTTCACAACATTTTATTCTCTTCTTTTTTTTTTTTTTTAACGAAATCTAATCTATTTCTCATATTTCTCCATGGACTCCAGATTAAACGATTGAGCCCACATGATTCTCTACCTATTCTATCAATCTGTTAGGATTAAACAGTCTAACAGATTTTATTGTCTAAATTCTACAACAGAAATTTAAAAACATTCAAGTCAGGATTAAACAGTCTAACTTGAAGCTGGTCTATGGCATAAAAACAAGCTACACATAGACATTTACTTTGTAGAAAATTTAACACAAAATGGAAGGCTTAAGATCTGAAAATTTCTCATCATGGCCTTCTCTTTTTACAGCTCTGTTTTAGCTCTTGTTTGAGCTGTTTATTCCTTGTTTTCTGGTTCATATTTTGAGTTAATTAGAACCAGATTTTTACATCTCTTGACTCAGAAAATAAAACAGATTTGAGTCATCTCTCTTTGGAATCTTAGGTTCAGATTTTGAGCATGTTTGAACCTTTAATTTCTATCATAATCTATCTCTTGATAAGCCAAAGATTAAACGAGTTTGGCAAATCGAATTCACTATCCTATCGGTAGTAAATTCAAAAGCTATTAGTCAAGATTAGGTTGTTTGACTAACTAGAAGTGTGTTTGCAGGGAGTGGCATTTAAGCTTGCACACTTCCAGTTATTTCTTTTTTTGGTATGAAATTTGTACCTTTATTGTTTTGACAATCTACCCTCTTTTCTTTTTTTTCTTTGTTTTTGTATTTTTGATTTTTATAGCTTTGAATGCAATGGTGGATGAGATATTTATAATGAGAAAAAGATAAAAAAAGGCTTTTAGAACATGTCATGGATCAAAAAGTAATGTTTAAGCATCCTGCCATTGACGGACCTCCAACAATTATGCTCCAGTCAACTCTTGTAAGAAATATGCATTGTTACCAGCAGCTGAATGAATAGAGTAAGGGCCAAGCCATAAGTTGTCAAATTTTCCATGCTTGCCCTTGTCTTCCCTCCTTGAGTCCCACTTTAAAACCTTGTCCCCAACTTTGAAATTGTTGGCCTTTGTGCTTCTGTCAAAAAGCTTTTTGATGTTGATCTACTTCTGCAATGCTTTCATATATACCTCTTCTCTGATTTGCTAAAGATGAATGGTTTGATTTATTCTTCTGATCATGTCATTATCTTCAGTTTGCAACTCTTGAATCAACTTCATCACTGGTACACCAAGGCTATTTGGAAAAATTGCATCAGTACCATACACAAGCTGAAAAGGTGACATGCCAATAGATTTCTTAAAAGTCAATCTGTCAGCCCAAAGTGCATGAACAAGCTTTGTGTACCAAGACTTCTTGTTATCCTCCAACAGTTTTTTGATTATGTTCACTAAACTCTTATTTGAGGATTCTGCAAGCCCATTACCTTGAGGGTAATAGGTCGTGGAATGCCCCAATGTTATCTGATATTTATGACAGAACTCAACCATCCTCTTAGATCCAAATGCTGCTGCATTATCAGTGATGATCTTGGTGGGACAGCTAAATCTGGAGAGAATGTTAATCTCCATGAATTTTATAATAACTAAATCATTGGCCTGTATACAAGGTATGGCTTCTATCCACTTAGTGAAATAGTCTGTGGTAGTGAGAATCCATCTATGCTGAGCAGAAGATGGTGGATGGATTTCTCCTATGAAGTCAAGTCCCCATTGTTGAAAAGGGGCTTCAACAGTAATTGGATGCAGAGGTAGGGGTAGCAGTTTTCTTTTGCCTTCAAAAAGTTGACACTTATGGCAGGAAATGATCATTTTATGTATATCAGAAAAAAGAGTAGGCCAATAGAAACCAACCCTAAAAATTTTGTTGGCTGTTGTCTTCCAGTATAAATGACCTCCACACTCTCCTTCATGGAATTTGTGCTTAACCTTCTCTGCATCCAACTCAGGAAAACATTTAAGCAATAGACCACTTGCATTCTTCCAATAAAGACATTTATCTATAATGCAATAGTTTACAGCTTTTAACTTTAGGAATCTTGCCTTTATCTTTGTCAAACCAGGAGGTGTATTTAAATTAAGCAAAACATAAATAATATCAGCATACCAAGGAGAATTCATAAAATGGTTTTCGACAATAGGAGTTGAGAATCCTTCTTGGTCATCCAAAGCATCAGTCATATTAATATCAAGAACTTCAAAATTTGATTCAGCCATTAATCTAGCTAGACCTTCGCCTTTTATGAGTTTAGTGGGTTTTATCTCTAAATCATATTCAAGGATAACAACAATCCACTTACCTCTCTTACCATTTGGGTCCTGTGTTAGAATGTCTTTAACAACTGAGTTTGGGACAAAGGCAATGATGTGTGAGTGAAGGATGTACACTCTGAAGTCTTTCTAAGCTTTAACCAAAGAAAAAGCTTGCTTCTCCATAATGTTGTACTTTAGAGGGGCATCCCTCAATGCCTTACTAAAAAATGAAATAGGCTGCTCTTGTCCTTGTGGATTTTTCTGTAAAAGGACAACAACTATGGTGTGTTCTGATGCAAATGAAAAAATATAAAAACCCTTTGAAAAATCAGGACTTATAAGAACCGGTGTTTTGGTTAACGCTTGTTTCACCCGTTCAAAGGACTTCTTTGCTTCCAAAGTCCATTTTACCCCTTGCTCCTTCTTTAACATGTTTTTGATATCTTTAAGGAGCTCAGCCAAGTTGGGGATGAACCTTCTCAAAAAGTTAATCTTTCAAATGAAATATTGCAACTCCTTGATGTTTTGAGGATGAGAGATTTGCAATATGGCCTCAATCCTCTTTGGATCTATCTTTATACCCTCTTCCGAAATAATGTGTCCAAGAAGTTTACCTTCTGGGAGACCAAATAGTGTCTTCTTAGGGTTTAAGGATATTCCAAACTTTCTGCATTTCTCGAAAACTTTTCTTAAATGTTGTAAGTGCTCTTCATCAGTTTTTTAAAACACAGTGACATCATCAAGGTATATAATGATGAATCAGCCTAGTTCCTCCGAGAATGCTATGTCCATGGCTATTTGAAAAGTTTCTCCAGCATTCATTATACCAAAATGTATTTTCACATACATGAAAGTGCCCCATGGTGTAGTAAAGGTTGTCTTTAATTTATCGGCAGGGTGAACTAAGATCTGATTGTACCCTGAATAGCCATTCAGCAAAGAAATTCTTCCAGACCCTACCACCCTTTGTAAAATATGATCCATCTTGGGTAAAGGGTAGTTGCATTTTAATGAAGCTTTGTTTAAGTCTCTAAAGTCTATACAAAGCCTGATCTCTCCATTTTTCTTCCTAACTAACACCAGATTAGACACCCACTTAGAATATCTAATAGGGATAATAATACCAGCATCATACATTTTCATGATTTCCTTCTGAACCAATGGTAACTGAACAGGGTTTATTCTGCGCAGTTTCTTTTTGAATGGTTTTTGGTTTTCTTTGAGGGGAATCTTGTGCTGTATTATTTTAGTGTTATAGGATTTAAGATCTTCGTAACTCCACACAAAAACATCAGAAAATTCTTTAAACAACTCTATGTATTTGAGTTTAATGTGAGCTAGTAAAGTTTTAGACAGTTTAATCATATTTGGTTTAAGTTCACTGCCTATATTGCACTCTTCCACTTCAGTCTCTACAGGTTCCAGTTTTGGCTTCTTGGCCACATTGTTAAAATCAAACAACTCTTCTAAAGGTGCTAGACTGCTTGGCAAACTTTCATCTTTGGAGTGCAAAGTTTCCAACTCCTCTGTTTCAAAATCTGCATTCATTTCTATTTATTTTTCAAGTTTTCTAGATAACAGGCTTATATTAGCAAGTTCAGGAGACATTTCTTCTTCATCAAGAAAATTTTCTTCACTAGGGCAGTCGGTTTCATAATCTGAATCCGAACTTGGTAGTTCGAATTCGTTTCTGAACTGCATGAAGTCTTCTATTTGTTTGTCTCTGTCGAATACCTGCCAATATTTTTCGTTATCAGGAATGGCTAGTCTAAATTTTATCTTAGTTGTGCATTATTTGGTTTCATATGGCATCAAGCATGTTCTAGCTGCAAAGGCTAAATTGTGGGTTGCAATATTTCCTTTTCTTGGGACAAAAATAAGTTTGGACTCCTCGAATGTTTTTAAAAGGTCCATGACATCATTTCGGTAGGCCCTAAGTCTGGGATGATTTGCATTATACTCCCCATTGACTTGCCTAATGACTAACTCTGAATCCCCATACACATTGATTCTTTTGGCTCCTAACTTCTTCAACAATCGTAAGCCTAAAAGAAGGGATTCATATTTCGCTATTTTATTTGAACACTGGAAATTTAATCTACAGGAAAGACTTTCTGTGTGGTTTCTTTCAGTGTTGCAAATCCAAACCCCTGCACCAACATTGTTCCTAGTGCAGGATCCGTCAAAGTGCATACTCCATAGAGGACTATTTTCAGTTACATCTGGGTCACTATCCTCTTCAACAAACGTGCTTTCGGTTTGTTTTTTAATATCAGCGCTTAGTTGAATTTGTTTTAATTCCTCTAGTTTCTCGTTAATCTTTCTTGACTGTCAAGGTTAAAAAGCGATGGACGCATGATTTGTAGATCAAGAACTATGTTGGGTTTGCAAATATTTTCAAAAGCAGAAACTTGTTTTGACACTCCTACGTTGTTTTCTTCTTCCTCTCTGTCGTCCATTAGTTCATTTAAAGTGACTTGTTCATCCAATATCTCATCATTAAAAAGGATAAATGAATCAAGGCCTGTGTTTACAGAGTATAAAGGGGAGTTTTGCGGTCTGTCTTGACTCGTAACTGTGTATTACATATGAGACTCCCTGTAAAGTCTTCTCGTCTGATTGAAAATAGGGATAGTCGCATAGGTCATGTCCATCTGCATAGTTCCCTGTAACTTAGCCCCAGAAGATCTAGATAATAACATTCCATACTTTGGGGGCACATCAGCCACAACAATGTCCATGACTAAGAATTTGGCTGGGATCTGTGCTAAGCTAACGTAGAGGTCTTTGATTAATCCTAAACATTTTACTCTGCTTGAGTCAAAGGAGTAAAGGTATTTGTAAGGTCTGGTGATTTCTAGACTAAGGCTCTCCATCACAGCTTTAGGCATTAAATTATGAGAAGCCCCAGAATCATGCATAGTGTTGTGAAATTTTTTGTCATGAATGTTTAAACTCACATAAAAGGGAGGAACAGGTCCCTCTTGATACATACCTTCAATATTTGGACCAAAAATAAGCTTGGGCTGGTCATCATTAAGATTGACTGTATCCTCATTTTCCTCTATATTTAAAGCCTTCAAAATTTGGGTCCTATATACATGCTGGGTAGCTAACTCAGTCAAAGGAACAGAGATTTTGATCTTTGAAATTTCCTGCTTCAGGTTGAAAGGATTTTGACTCTTTAAAGTGTTGGTCTCAGCCTTATTAGCCGTCACTCTATCAGCAATATCAGCTTGCTGACTTGTCCTATTTACACTTGACAAAATGGTTTTAACAGGAGTACTAGCTGAGATGCTATTACTACTAATGTCTGCACTCTGTTTTTCATTGTTTTGAGTGCTTTTCTCTTTACCATTATCAGAATTTATAGCCACTGTTTTATCCTTTTGTTTGGCAATTTTAGGCTTGGTTACAGTGCTGTTTTGTGAATATTTGTCAGAGGTTTTGTTGTTGGGGTTTTGTTGGCTGGTTTTACTTCTAAGGTCATATTCTCTTTGAGGCTCTATGATGACATTTTCCATATCTTGATAATAATTTTCATCATCATCTCTTTTGTCTTCATAAGGTGTATAAAGACCTTGCTTTCTATCATAATGAATTTCAAAGTCATCATGATCTATCCCCAACATATTGATATCATCTTCCTCTGTTATCTCATATGCTTCCTCAACCTCACTCACATAGTTTTGATGAAAGGGAGGAGTGATCTGTTGATCATCTTCCCTAGGTCTATTTGGAGGTTGGTTCCTTCTAAAATTCTATTTCTGATTCTAGTTCTGGTTTCTGTTTTGAGGAGCATTTTGGTTTTGGCTTGCTTGTGCTCTCTTAATTATGCTCATCTCTTCAATCATTTTCTCCATCTTTGAGTTGGAAGTAGAAGGTGTGGATTCCTCTCTAAAAGATACCCTCTTCTCGTTTTTCATTCTTGCTCTTTTCTCCATCAAATTGACTTCCACAGCAAGAGCATCTTTTTGCATCTCTTCCAGAGTTGCAGGATCTCTCTCTCTCAGCTGATAGGCCATCTCAGGGTCAAGCCCCTCAAGAAAATTGTTTAATGCTGAGCCTTGGGGGGATTTTAGATCTGAGGAAAGCACATTGTACACACTATTAAATCTAGTGCAGTAAGCTTGCACACTTTCCCCAGTGTTTCTATGGAGGTTCTTGTAATTAGAAAGAACTTGGAGAGGATTCTTCTTTACTTCCCATTTGTTCAAGAACGTTTAATGGAAGGCTTGAAGATCATTGATACTATGGGGGGTTAAACCTTTAAACCATTTTCTTACTTCTCCCCCCAGACTTTGAGCAAATAATCTAAGCTTGATAGAATCATCATCAATTTCATTTCTGTCAAAGTATTCATTCATCTATCCACATGTTGTGATGCCGTTGTAGTATTACTAGCATCATATATTTGAAATTTTGGACTGATAGTCCTATGGAAGATTGACTAAGGGAATAGGAAGGACTAAGGGAGCATACCATGCTGCCATGATATATGGTGAGGTGGATTCACAAGAGGTGGATTAATAAAAGGGAAAGTGGGCGGGAGTGGAGTGGTTTGGACAGTGGGTGTTGGATGAACAAATGTGGATGGACTAGGGATAGATTGCTGAGATGATCTTGGATGAGAGACACCTAAATTGTGAAGGAAGTGTAAATCAGGTGGTGTCGTTTCTCTATCACCAGGATGTTCACTTGTTTCCGGGGATGAAAGTGAAGACTCAGAGTCTAGCTGAATTATATCATCAAATGACCTAGTTCTAAATGGATTTACTAAGTCAGCTTGTGATTGTTGTAGAGCTGAAATATTTTCAGGAACTGAATTAGCTCTCAAGGGTGATCTAAAAACAATTGAAAATTTTATCTTAGGAAACTTCCTAAGGATACTTTCTGGGTTATCAACTATCTCAGGTGGGTTTGGGTCAGGGTAGGCTCTAGTATGAATCTTTCTAGGAGCCACTATGCTGTTTTTTTAGACCCAACTAAACAAGAAAAGTTCAACCAGATATGACAGTCTTTTAAGAGGTTAACTAATATGTTTTACACAAATTTCAATCCTACAGTCCTCTAACTGAGTTTGAATGATATTTTAATGATCAGGGTTCTTCCCAGTGGAGTTCTCCCAAGTGGAGTCTTAAGGTCGCTTAGGATTGTGGAGTCGCCAAGTGGAAATTTTTAGCTCCTAAGGAGGTAAAAGGTTTTATGGTCCACCACCATGTTTATTAGATACCAATCTAAAATATTTTGGGTTTTCTGAGTTATTTTTCAGTTGTGTGGTTTCTAGAGTACCCTAAATCTGTTTCACAACTTAGCTACCGTTATGAGACAAAGACAATCTACTCTTATGGCTAAGCTAGCTGATTTTTCAAGGTTAGATAAAGCCTCATGAGAATCCTAGGTTTTTCTCATTTTTTCACTAATTCAAACAAGCTTTTATCATGATTACCATTTCTTGGTAGTGCTTGAAAAGGCTGATTTTTACTCACAAGGTCTTATGAAATTTTCAAGGGGAAACTAAGATGGAAATTGGACTCCATTTCCTCAAAGGAGTCGCGTAAAATGTTAGGAATCAGAATTGAGATAAATGGCAAAGTCCAATCACAAGTAAACATCATTATTTAAACCACTTCGGATTCTAGGATCTAGCTCGGATCCAGAGAGGGATCTCTCCAATAAGTGCAAAGATGGATTTGTCTTTGAAGTTTAGGGTAATGATATTAGGCTAGTTATGAAGTCCAAGGGTTTGTTTTGTTTTTTGGATGGTTGAACATGATTATTTTTTGAGGAGAAAGTTCTAAGTGCAAAAATTTTCAAAGGTGAGAAGTTGAAAGTGAATAGAACAACTTTGTCTAAAAAGATAGATATAACGTTGGTTTTTAGTCCATTGGGCTATGGAGTCATATCAGGGCTTTAATTGAACAACAACATCAAGAGTGATCCAAGGAGAAAGTCATCTATATCACAATATTATTGAGATTAAAATGATGGAATGGAAACAATAAAGTGTTGGAGGGGAGGAAACTGATAATAATTTCACAAGGGATTTATAGTCAGTCCAAACAAGAAAAGCCTCTTAAGTAACTGTTTAAAACCAACCAAGAACAGGGCTAACCATAAAATTCTTGGGCAAGTTTGTATTAAAGCAGCTTAATTGACAAACAATCCAGTAATCCGCATAATTACCTTCAGAAAGTATGAAGACACATAAGAGAAACAAAATGTAACCTAAGATCAGGTAAGGTACTTTTAAACCTAATCTGCTTTCGGCCAACACCAAGGGAAACCTTCAGAATCTGCCTTTGGAGAATAGGAACTAGAAAAAGGGTAAACCATCACTTTTCTAGTCTAACTTTAATAAGCAAATGATGAAAATAACTTTCAAGAATAATGTTTAAAGCAAACAGTAGAATGAGGGAACGCCAACATTCCTAACTGCTTAAACTATATTGAATCATTCTTAAATAGATGAATTGGAGGAAAACATTGAGATAAATCTTATCAGTGAGAGAAGGGTACTGGTAAACAGTAAATCCTAACTCTATAAATGTTGTTATTTATCAGAGAATAGTGAACAATATGGCATACATAGGAGGAAAAACAATAACAAAGGAAGGGGCACTTCACCAGTGATATAGACCAGGATCCCAAGAAAAAGACTTTTATTGATGTCAAACTAGTTACAGTCTTCAAGTCCAATGTTTCAGTTCAGCAGTCATCTTCTCATCTCAGCCTAACTTATCTATCACAAGCAGAGCTTCAAGCGCCAATGGACACTATCTACAATCAGAAGTTTAATTTCAAATTTATTTCAAAGTTCTGCAACCAATAGTTTCTCATCTTCTACAGAAGTATTTATAGAAGAATGAGGAGGTGAGATCTCAATAAAAGATCTCCCAAGATAATTAATACAGTCTTAATGGCTTCTCGGCCTTTGAGGGGCTCGATGAAGAAGTTTACAGATGTTCTGTCTGTATTAACTGTTTTACATTTTTAAGATTAAGCTCGGTGGGAGCTTTTGTTGACTTTTGAGGCTCTGTGTCATGTTGGAGTAACTCTGCAGATATTTTTTGCATTAAGTTCCTTGCAGAAGTAACTCTCTGGCTGCATTGAGGTGAATATCTGATTTTGCTCAATAACTTCGGCCTTTGTTTGAATGCTTGTGGCTACAGGTGGCACTGTGGTAGCTGAGAGGAATAAATTTGCCTCAGATGTGGCGGTGGAGGCCTTTCTGTCTGATAAAACACTTTTGATTTTCCTTTAATTTTGTTTTAATTTGGGGGATTAGGCTTTTGATAATCAATCTTAGCCGTGATCCCCGCAAATTTGTCTTCAATGTTCTGTTCTGCTGAATTTTGTCTTTCGACACTGATACTCTTTAATTATGATTTGAAACAGTGTCTTGTTGATGCGCAGGCCGCGCAGCATTTGGCATCAATGCCTCATGAAGCATTGATGAAATGTGGAGTAGAGCCCCGTGAATGGTTCTCTTTTATGAATTGAAGGCACGGGAATCGTCATTCTCGGCCTTCAGCCTTTATATAATGGAAAACCCATCAAACACCTGCAAAATACAGAAAATATCATAAAATCCTGCGTATTTGGGGAAAAACTGCTTCAGAGGGCATGGAGAGGAGCGTAGCCATTGGATGGCGGAATCCAACGGTGGAGATTTAGCCAAGAGAAGGTAAAAAAGGAGAGCGGAGGGAAGAATAAGACAGAATGATTTTGGATTGTCCGATCTGGACACGTGGACGGTCCTGATCCAATCGGTGGAGAAACAATGTTAATGCACTTGGAAAAAACTTGTGATGCGATGTAGCGCGGGCCGTTGATCTGAGGACTAAATCAACAGTGGAGAATGAATTAGAGGGATGGCCGATCGGGAGGAACAAACAAATGTATCAATCGAAAAATGTGATGCGATTGGGCGATCGGGGAGGGCGATGCGATTGAGCACTGTCCGTCGATCTGCAGATCAGATCGACGGTGGGAGGTGCATCAGGAGGTCACAATCGGAGGTTTCAAAGGGGAGCAATCGGAAGAGTCTTCGTAGAAGTTTCCGATGCGATAGGCGCCTTGGGACTTAAACTCTTAGTCCCAGGTGTAGGTTATATGAATGGAAAGCGGCGGGGACGGGGTTTATATATATGGGATCCAATCGCATCGGAAAGTTTGATGCGGGTCTTTCAATCAACCCATTGTGAATTTCCCCGATGCGATTGTGCTTCAGGTATTTTTAATCTAACCATTTTTATTT
This sequence comes from Pinus albicaulis, assembly GCA_034641835.2. Taxonomy (NCBI): domain Eukaryota; kingdom Viridiplantae; phylum Streptophyta; class Pinopsida; order Pinales; family Pinaceae; genus Pinus; species Pinus albicaulis. The sequence continues at coordinate 13,593 of JAXQQM020059165.1, forward strand.
AAAAATAGTTGTATGGGCGCGTTAGACCAAAACTTTGGATAAAAGGCTTTTATGTATTTATAAAGGAAAAAATGGATCGGGAATGGATTTTTTTTTTTATGATTTAGTGCCCAATTGCGGGCCCATGGGTTACATGAAACGATAATACGATCAGGGAATATGTACATGGGCTAAATCGCATCGAAACTTTTTTTTTAAACATGGAAAACAGACTTATGCACTCAGAATTTGTGATGCGATAAGCACTTCGTGGGTCTAGCACCTGATTCTAGGGTGCGGGCACGTGGAGGGGAAGTGGTTTAAGACTTAGCCCAAGGGGGTTTAAGCCTTTATGCAAAAATATGTATTTTTCATGAAATTTTTCAAGTTTTTAAATGGATTTGGGGGTTTCGGTATAGTTTAAAACTATGAAAACATGATTTTCATGAATGGAAGAAGAGGAATTATGAAGAATAGAAGAATTCTATGGAGAAAAAGGGGAGCAACTGAAGGTTAGTTTTAAGTGGAGGAAGGGAAAAATGATGATTTTGCAGCATTTTCTTCTCATGAAATCAGCAGAATGTTTTAGTATAAAATGGAAACAGCAATGAAGATTTTGGACAAAGGCATAAGACCTTCAAGAGTCTTCAAGAGCCAACACTTTTTAGCAATAAAATTTGTTCCTTGAAGGCTCCAAAAAGTCTTAGCCACCTTTTGCTATAACAAATTTTATGGGTGGTTTACAAACCACTACCTATATGGAAAACATACAAACATATAAGACGATCTGCTCTCACCCTGAAGTCCAGTGTTGCAAGTTCACTTTGATGATCTACATTTCATGTTCTATCTCAACCAATACATCAAAATCATAACATACCAACAACATCATGATGACCTAAAATGCATACAATGACCTCATGGACAACAAAATTAACCATGAAAATGCATGAATAACAACATACAAACACTTTCATGCATAACAAATGCATATACAAGTGACATGCACTCCTGAAAATCACATCCAAAAACAACACCATCCACTTTCACATGGAGACACCATTGCAACTATGACCACGCCATGCATATGAAACAAGAACATAGACCCCAAGCATAAGAAAACATATACAAATGACATGTATGCATGACACACACATTATTCCCATCCAGTCCAAGTGTTAAACCATGCTTTGATACCGCTCTATAACACCCTCTTCCCACATCTACCTAAGTAACCAGCCAACCGGGGTAAACATGTGAAAAAGAGTTAATATGATATGATTCAACCTCCTAGATTACATTAAGGAAGTGGAATCAACACAATAAAACATTACTGACCTTACTTAGGAGTTACATGACCCACATAAGCTAAACCACCACTCCAGGTGCCTAAGCCTTGAGTCAAATTGTCTTTTCACTTAAAAATCCCACAGTTTCTCCCATGCCATGGGCATGCATACGATTGGGACCCTCCAGTCACTCCCACAATGCATGCAAGGGAGAGAATACAATATTTTTCATCCAATTCTGCGCGAGAGACTACAAGATTTAAGCCACTTTTTCAGGGATAGTCTCCAACCATTGCACAAAAAATGATGATACTTTTCGAGACAATGAATGACACGAAGAAAAAGTCTCTAACACAAAAATTGATTAAGGACTTGACCTAGCCAAGCCAACCATGACAATAATTTCATGAAACAAGTCACAAATATACATTTTATAACAACAGATTTTAGCATAGGGGTTCATACTTATTTGAGAATTGCTAAGAAGAATTGATGCCTTATCACATTAGCTGAATTATCATCTATTAGGTTATATATTTATTGTTCATTCATTTATAGATCAGAACCTGATGAGATCCATACATCATCACTGTCATAAAACATGCTCATAACCAACATATAACCAACATAAATATCAAGGAAATAAGAGCCATAAACAGCACATATAAACAAGTATATTACCCATTGATACAAGAGGAAATAAACTATTATTAACATATGAAAAATGAAACTAGTTCTAGGACTTCCACATTCCACCTGACCATAGATTGGCTTAACCAAATCTCTCTTTATCCAATCACCCTCGTGCCATATTTCAAACATGATTGTGGGATCTCATGAAACAAATCCATCAAAACCGAACCAGGGCTTCTAGAATCCAAACCACCTCAACCCTCAACCAATGATTCCACCTAACGGTCAGACATCACTAACCATCAATGGATTGGTCTCTACCCAAGATGTCTAGGGCTCTAGAGAATTTGTTCCAACTAGGGCTTATGAGACTAGTAACTCAACCCATAGCTATCGTTGGGCTTCCAGAGCATTTTTCCAACCAGGGCTTCCAAGACTAGTAACTCAACCCACCAAGGGCTTTCAGAGCATTTTTCTAACCAAGGCTTCGAGGACTAGTAACTCAACCCAATTTGTTACAGGGCTTCCAGAGCGTTTGTCCAACCAAGGCTTCAAGGAACTAATAACACAATCCACAACCAAAGGAACATGATAACCAACCAGAAAACAAAATTAAAATCCACAACACCATGGCTATCCAGGAAATGGAAAGGCTAGGAAAACCACTGTCAATCTAGGAAATCCTCCATGCCAATGACAGCTCATGACCAAAAAATCACATGCATGTAGCATGCATGCCAAAATTATCAAGGAAACCACACATGCAACTTGATACCAGCAAAGAAATCCAACTGTGTCGTCAATCCCGATGTCCTCTTGCCCTTTCCTGCTTATCCTTTGCCTTTTTGCTCCAAATCACAAGTATACCACACTCCTCCAAGAGTGATCCAAGAAAATCTAAGTGTCCAATAGTATGAGAGAGAGAATATAAGAGAGCTATAAGTGAATTGAAAAAAATCTGAGAAAAAATATTGCCAACTGATCCTTATAAGCCTTTTTATTAATGAGGCCTCTATTTTCTTCATTTTCCTTCAATTTCCCTCTCATGCAAATTTGTGACTCTTCACCTTCCTTTTATCCTATTTTCCATTATTTTCATAAATAAAATGTCAATTAATGCCTCATCTCTTTCCAAAGCCTTTGCCATTTCCTTTGTCAACTTCCTTAGCCATAATAAACCAAAATGAACACCCACTAGGATGTTTTTTCCCATCATTCAATTTGGAATACATGTTCCATGACCGTGGCCTTATATATTTCTACATGTATTTTTTTTTAACAGAAACGGTTATAATTTATTAATAGGTCGAAACTGGTTGGGTCAAGGCCAAATCAACCTTCATTAAAAATCTTCAAGCCAAATTTCCATGACAATAGAAACTTCACTACAAAATTCAGGGAATAGATATTTGAGAAGGGGTTTCATCATTTTTTCTAAAAGCTCCTTGCGGCAGAAGGCAACCTTTGTTTGAATTGGTGTCCACTTCCTTGTTCGAACCTCTAAGAATGTGGAAAAATTAGTATGAGGAAAAGTCTAGCAGCATGAAATTCAGCCTTCGAAGGATCTTATTTAGGACTAGATCGTTGAACTAGTCCTCTGAATTTAACGTCTTTATCAAAATTTCTGAGTTGCCAAAAGCTTGGAATTCTCTAATACCTTTCTCATGAGAAATTTGGCAGGCTTTTAGCAGACCAAGGATTTCTGCCTGATTATTAGTTCTCTGCCCAAGGCCCCAGCTAAAGCTGTCTCTTCTTAGACCATCCGAGGAGTAGAGCAATCCACAGGCACCCGCAGTCCCGAGATTTCCTTTGGAGGCACCGTCAAATAAAATCGATGCTTTACCCTACTTCCTCCACCACACTTGAAATGTTTCGTCCGAGTCCCGTAAACGCCATCCTGGATTGGTGAAGGGGCAAGCTAAGATTTGTTTTCTGTCCCGATAAACAAAGGTTCCCATATAATTCTTTTCTTCAGGAAGGAGAGAGCTTTTGGGTTTATGAGAATGCCAAGTCACTGTTTCAAGAAGGAGAGCTTTGTCTTTGGCTGCAGTTGTCGAGGGATACCAAGAAGTGCTATTGAAAATCTGCTCGTTTCTTGCAAGAAAAATTTTCCAACTGGCGTATTTGGGGATGGTATGCAAAACACGAAACCAAAGAGACTTGTTGGAAATTGCATGTGGATAGTGCACCTTCCAAGTGGAAAATAAATCAACCATAGAGATTGGTGTTGGGACTGTAACATTTAGACTTTGAAGGATAAAATTCCACACATCTTTGGCGAAGGTGCAGTCCACGAAAATGTGATCCATAGTTTTGAGAGCATTTCTGCAAAGCACGCATATGTGAGGACTGGCGATGCTTCTTTTTATCAAATTTTCCCTTGTCAAAATTTTCTTGTGCATTAGAACCCAGAAGAAGAAATTAATTTTGGGGAGACTAAAGGAGTCCCAAACCTAATTCCAAAAGGTCGCAAGTTGATTCGTCTCATGTTGAGATTGGAGATACAAAATCCTTGCGTTGTAGTGTAGGTTCCGGTGTTTCCCCAGCCCCAAGAATCTGAAGCCTGCTTGTGAACTGGAGTTGAGTCTGTGAATGTTCTGTTGGGATTGCAGATGCTCAGGGACTCTAGGAAAGGCCCAGGATTGTCAATTTCCTACCTAGTCCCAAATAGAAATGTCTTCAAGTCTGAGAAATCCATGCTGAGAAAGGCACTTGTGGATCTCTTTTAGATCTTCAGAATTGGAAAGAGGCAAATGTCCCATTATACTATCTTGCCACAACATAATTTTCCTTCCATTACCAAGAATACGATAGAGGTGGTTATGGAAAAAATTAATTCCTCGCCGGCAAAGATTCCAAATCAATGAACCTTTCAGAGTGTTATAAGCCTACATATTTCTCAAAGGGACATCTTTGGCATACTTCTTTCTTAAAATTTGACTTCCCGGGTGTTTTGGATTCACATATAGCTTCCACAGAATTTTGCAACCAAAGGAAATGTTTGCGTGGATGGGATCTCTGATATGAAGTCCACCTTTCGAAATTGGGCGTTTGACCATTTCCCAATTAACTAAATGGAACTTCTTCTTATTACCTTTCCCACCATGCCAAAGAAAGTCACAGATTAACTTTGAAGCCTGCTCGGTGATAGACTTTGGGGCCAGCATAAAGGAAGCCTGATAAATAGGCAAGGCAGAGAGCACCGATTTGATGAGGACTAATTTGCTGTCGTTGGTGAGCCAATGGCCTCCCCAAGAGCCGATTTTCGACTTGATTTTGCAGATAACATCAACCCACAGTGAACACTTGTTTACTCTAAGAGTTAAAGGAAGCCCGAGATATTTAATTTTGTCCCAAGTGGCATAACCAGTGAAACCCAATTGATGCACAATTTTGTGGATGGATTGTTGCTCAACATTCCACCCATACACCGCACTCTTCCTATTATTGATGAGAGCACCAAATTCGTTGTAGAATCTATGGAGGATTAATTTGTAGACATTTGCAATCTTTATGGAGGCTCCGCCTAACAGGAGAGAATCGTCAGTGAAGAAAGCATGGTTGATATGATCCAATCCTTTCATCAGTCTTATGCCTGGGACTGTCCCTGCGAGATTTTCAACTATCAATTTTCTGCTAAGAGAGTCTGCCATCAAAATGTATAGAAAGGGGAAAGAGAGCAGCCTTGCCTTAATCCCCTTGATGCTTGAAAATAATTGGCAGGTCTTCCATTGACAAGCAGAGCTATCCACGGCTTATCGATGCAGGCTTTGATTATATTGACAAACTCAAGAGAGAAACTAAAGGAAAGAAGGACTCTGTAGAGGAAGGAAAGATTGACCCTGTCAAAGGCATTTTCCATATCAAGCTTAATCAACATCCCTTGCTCCTTCCATTGATGGTTGGAATGCATTGCTTCTTGCACCTGAATGACATTGTCCAAGATGTGTAGGGGGAGATGAGGTTCCCAAGCAACGACTTAATTCTGTTAGCGAGAAGCTTGGCGAGGATTTTGTACAAAGCATTGCAGAGGGAGATGGGCCTGAATCTTTCAAAGGATGCAAGATTCACCTCTTTAGGGATTAATGCTAAGAAGGTAGAGTTAGTGCCACCCCCCACCTTAGCTTTTTTCAGGAAGCCTTTAATCATTCTCAGCGGGTCGACTTTGATTATATCCCAACATATTCTATAGAAGTCAATTGAAAATCCATCGGGCCCAAGGGCCTTATCGAGTTCCATTGACAAAATGACTTTGCAGATTTCTTCATCAGTGAAAGGCTTCATGAGGACTGAATTGTCTTCTCTGCTAACAAGAGAGGGAATGTGAGAGAGGAATTCAATTGTGTCCTCTTCACTACCATCACTCTCTTTTAACATAGTTATTGCTCAAACGGGAACTCTAACAAAAAATATCAAAAAACCATGAAAAAACAACCTAAAAACAAAAAGTTGTATTATGGAATAACCTTTTTTTCCTGTGTTAAATTTTCAACATTTTAAAAAAGTTGTATTCTAATAAACCTTTTTTTTTTCCGAGATAAATTTTCAACATTTTTAAAACATGGAAGTAAATTATTATTATTATTATTATTATATTGTATTATTATTATTATTATTATTTCGCAAAAACATCCCTTTAAATAGAAAGTGTTGAAACAAAAATTTTAGAATACTAAAAATGTATATAATAAATAATTAATTAATTAAAAAAAAAAAATTTAAATAATTGAAAAGAAAATGAAAATCCATTATATTTTTTTAAAGTAATAAAATAAAAAATAATAAAATTTAAGAAAAAAATAAAAGATAAAAATAAAATAAAAACATTTTTAAAACTATTTAAAATATATTAAAATTTGAAAATAAATAAATAAACAATTTAAAATATACAAGTTAGTTTAAAAATTAAAAACAAAATTGTATTAAAAAAAATAATAAAATAAAATAAAAAATAAAAAATAAAAAATTAAATTTAAAAAATATATTAAATTTTATTAAATTAAAAATAAAAATCAAATTAAAAATTAATAAAAGAACAAAATAAAAAAATAAAAAACAATATTTAAATTGATGATGGTGTGTTAAAAATAAATAAAAATAAAAATATTAAATTAAAAAAAATTATTAAAAATAAAATAAAATTTAAATATCAAAATAAAATTAAAAATATATATATAATTAAACTTTATTAAATAAAAAAAAAATTACGCTAAAAAATTAAATTAAAATAATAATAATAATAAGTTTTTTTTAAAAATAAAAAATAAAATTTAAAAGATAAAATAAAAAGAAACTTTTAAAATTAAATTTAAAAAATTAATAAAAATTAATTAAAAATTAAAAATGGAAAAAAATAAATTAATTAAAACTATTAAACTAAAAAAACAAAATAAAAAAAAACAAATTAATTTTAAAAAATTAAAATTAAAATATAAAATTGAAAATTAAATAAAAAAATATTAAATTTTAAATGTTAAAATTTATTTAATTAAAAAAAAATTTAAAAAAGCATATTAAATTTAAATTAATCAAAAACATATTAAAAAAATATTTTAACATAAGTTGGGAATTGCACCGCCCAGGTGGCGGCGGGGGTCGGTCGTTGAGCAGGCAGGGAGGCTACGCCGCCACCTGGGTGGCGTGATTCCCCACTTACGTTAAAATAAATTAAATTTTATTATTATTAAATTTTAATAATTTTTTTTTTAATTTCATGTTTTTTAATTTTAATTATTTATTTATTTATTAAATTTAATATTTGGGTTTTTAAATTTAATTTAATATTTGTGCTTTTTAATTTAATTTTTAATTTTTTTATTTAATAAAATTTAATATATATATATTTTATTTTTATTTTTTTTCTAATTTTTAAAATTTAATATTTTAAAGTCATTGATTTTTTTTTTATTTTAAAATTGTAATATATTTTTTAAGTTTTTAAGTTTTTAATTTAAAAAAAAAATGTTTTTTATTTTTAATTTAAAATTATTGAAATGCTTTAATTTAATAAAAAACATGAGATTTTTGTTTTTATTTATTTATTTTAAAATGTTTTTTTTTTATCTTTTTTTTTTCTTTTCATTTTTTTTTTAATTTTAATTTTTTTTTTTATTATATATTTATTATTAATTTTTGTGTTTTTTTTTTTTTTTTTTTAAATTTAAATTTCTACTTTTTAATTAATTTTTATTTTATAATTTTAATTATTTTTAAATTTTCTCGTTTAAATTTCTTTTATCATTTTTTTGTTTTTAATTATGTGGTTTTTTTTAATAATTAAAAAAAAAAATGTTTTTGATATTTGTTTTATTTTTTGGTTAAATTTTTATTTATTTTTCTTTAAATTATGTGTTTTTTTTTAATTTCTCCTTTTTCTATTAAATTTTCGAAATTTTTGTTTTTTTTTGTTTTATTTATTTATTTTTGTTTAAATTTTTTATTTTTACAAGTTAATTTTGTTTTTTAAACATTTTTATTGGTTTTTTTATTATTTTTATATTTGATTGTTTTTTGTTATATTTTTTAATTTTATTTTTATGTTTTATTACCAACATGAAAATCACCACTCTAAAAAAAAATGGTTGATGGTACATCACCACTTTTCAAAATTAGCATGAAAATCAATAAGATTTTAAAACAAATGTTCATACTTCCTAAATAAAAAAATTTAAATTGTCGAAAATATGCTCCAAAAAAAAAATGATTTTGCATCACCACTTTTCAAAATCTGAAGTTAATACTAATTATTAGTAGTTTCAAAAAAACTACTTTTTCCATATCCATTTGTAGGTCATCCAACAGTTGGAAAACTTCTTTTCTCTGAATGGTAGGGGTTTTAGTGGGCTTTCTAATCCACTCTTTCAAAGCATGCTTAGTGACCTTGAGTTTTTGCTCCCACACAAAACTTGGGGATCCTATGACAAGTTTGGACCAAACCAAATGAACAGTATCAAAGAACCCATCTCTGTCAATCCAAAGAGGGTTGAACCGGAATGGGATTGGGCCCAAGTTTTCTTCCTCTTCCAAGAGGAGAAGGATAGGCTTGTTATCAGAGGTCAGCTTAGGTAGGATTTTGGAGGAGATGAGCCTCTTTTCTAGCAGAAGCGAACTCTGAACAAGAAACCTGTCCAAACTAGCATAAATGTGCTCTTCCCCTACTCTATTATCAGACCAAGTGAAGAGGCCTCTCGTGGGTTTGAAATCAAGGAGGTCCCATTGATGAACAAGGTCGTCCACCAGGGGAAGCATTTGGTCCCTGCTACATCCTCTCTTTTCTTTCGAATCCAAAACAATGTTTAAGTCTCCGGCTAATATGTTGTTCTTGGGAGAGTGGAGGTCTAAAAATTCAGAAAGAGATTGCCAACAATCTCTCTTTCAGCATAGAGCACAGGGACAAAGATTAAAAAGAGAAAAGGTTAACTTACTTGTGGAATGCCTTAGCTCGGTAAAAATCTAGTGATGGGTCTTAAAGGAGCTTTTTAGTTGAAATTGGTCCTCTGACCAAAGAGTTGCAATTCCACCTGAGGAGCGCCTTGCACTTACAACATTTCTTGTGTTTTTCTTCCATTTCGATTTATTGATGTCGAGAACGGTGTCCCCTTCGATTTTAGTCTCTTGGAGCATGAGGATTTCAAGAGATATTTGATGGCTTCAACTTTGATTGTATTCCCCAAGCCTGGAGGATTCCAAGAAAGAAATCACATTATTTATTGGTGGTGGGGTTGGTAACACCTTCCTTGGGAGGCTTTGTTCTGGTGTTTCTCCCGATGGACATTTCGATGGTGGATTGGCTTCCTTGAGTTTTTGGCCTTTCTGCCTCTTCTTCCCTAGCTTCTTTATGAGATTTTCTCCCAACTCTTTTCGAAGGCCTCTCAAAGGTCTCATCCTCCAAAGAACAAGAGATTTTCGTTGGCTTCTTTCTGATTATTTCAGCATATGAGGGAGGGGAGGAAGTATCTAGGGATGATTCAGATAAGACTACTTCTGCGTTACCTTTTTTCGAAGAGGGGGGAGTGTTCTATTCAATGACTTTCAATGTTGATTTTGGAGGGTCTGCTGGAGTGTTGAGCGCTTCAATGGGATTTTTTTGGATTTCTACCAAAGGAGGAATAGAGCTCCCTGCCCCAAGATTTTGTCCTACTGTTGGTGTGTTGGTTCCTTTTGTGGCCCCTTTTCCTTTAGCTTTGTTATCTTGTTTAGTCAGAGTTGTTTTCTGAACCAGGGTCCATTGTTCTCCTTTAGATTTCTCACTGTCTTCTTCCACCTTCTTTTTGCAATGCCTTGCGAAATGGCCATAGCCATGGCAATGCCTGCATTTAAATGGAAGTTGTTCGTAGTCCAGCTCTTGGATATGGGTCCAATCAACAACCGTTAATTTAATAGCTTCCGGCAACCCGACTTCCAAATCTACCTCAATGCATATACGTGCGTAGGAGTATTGGGCTTTTCTCACTGCTTGGTCAATGTACTTTCCGAGGGTATTGCCAATGGTTTGAAGACACTTCTAGTTCCAACAATGCAGTGGGAGATGAGGGAGACGCACCCAAACTGAGACAACTGAAGGCACATCTTGAGCCGGATCAAAATCGGCAGTCCATTTGTTTAAATATAGTCCATGAGGACCCATAAAATAGGGTCCATTTCTGAAAATGAGGCTTCTATCTTCCACGTTATCAAAAACAAATACAAAGAATCCTTTACCTACAAAGTGACTTCTGATGCCTTCCGATACTAATGGAGTCTAGTTTCTCTGCACACAATCTTCCACAGCTTTGGGAGATGGCCAAAGGCCAATGAACTGCCCGATAAGCCCCCTTTCAGCGAGATTCAACGCAAACCGACATGTTTCTTTAATTGGGAGGGCAACAAACGGAATGTTGTCTAACTTCTTCATGAATTTTTGTTTGTGAATATGTCAGTGGGATGTTTGAAGCTGGTCGCAAATCCATCTTCTTTGAAGGCCACAATTTGGGAGGAGGAGGAAGGGCTTCCTGGTCCCCCTCCTATAGCCATGGCTACTGAAAAAATGCGCTAGGGTATCAGGAGTCTCACTGTGGAAAATGCATGTGCTACTTGTTATATTATAATTTTTGTTTAGGAATAGTTGTTTAGATAAAAATAAAATAATAATATATATCTCATTAAAATATATAACTTAAGGTCCATTTTACCTTATAAATTAAAATAATTATTTTGTAACCATATTTAAATTTAGTTAATAAGCACATGAAAACTTTAATACTTACAATTATCTTCCCATATGAAAACATTTTTAACCATGGATATTCACATGAAATCCTTTACCATAGATATCAAGTAGTTGTAAATAGAATTTGTTACAATACAATGGCTCATCAATACCACATGCCCAAACCATGTCTCATTTCACAATCAAAAATATTTTATTAGAATTTAAGTTATAATATACTTTTAAATTTAAAAAGAAAAAAAATTATAATTACTTTCAGATATATCTAACCCGCTACCACATTAAGATATACAATATATAAATAGTAGCTAAGTAAATTAGGATCCATTTACCATATAAATTTAAATAATAATTTTGTAACCACATTTAAATTTCATTAATAAGCACATAAAAATCTCTACTTACAATATAAAAATACTTTTAACCATGGATATTCATCTCACTTTACCATGGATATTATTAACTTTGTTGTCACTCATGGGTCAATACCATGGCTCATCAATACCACAAGCAAAAACCATCTCTCATTTCACGATCAAAATATGTTATAGAATATATAATTTTTTTAATTTAATTTTATGACATTTTTGGGTGACTTGGTCAAATTATATAAAAAAATAAATAAAATTATTAATTATAATTATTAATAATTAATAATCAAATTAGTCCACATTAACCCCGATCTATCAAGCTTCTAGAGAGATCAAAGCTCTAGAGGTAAAAACCTTTCTCAAGTTTTTCACTCAAAAAAGAGGTTCAGACCTCCAAATATTCGATCCTCTGCATTTTATAGATCCGGGTTAAGATGGATCTAGCTTGGTTATAATAACACATGTTCGGCTAAGATGGATCTAGGTTGGTTGTAATAACATACATGTTGATTGCAATGAAAGACACTTTATGCAAGCCAATATGAAACATAAATGTAATTATTTCCATGCTCAACATTAAACTCGATACAATATATATATTTTAGTTCATTTTAAGTATCAAAGTGACAATATTTTAGTTCATTTTAAGTATCAAAGTGACTCGTATCGCAAGAATATTTTACTATATCATGTTATAAGTAAGCTCTTGTAAATGACCTCAAAGAAATAAAATTGAATTTAAAACTCATTTCAATCCTATTTGTGTTTTTAATTCAACCATGATATATTTTAGTTCATTTTAAGAATCAACGTGATTTGCATCATACTAATATTGTACTAATTTTCATAGTCTATGAAACTAGAAATCAAAAATTGTTATATTTTTTTACTGTGCTATACTATATATATATATATATATATATATATATATTTAACTAGCGAAATAATTAACTCGATCCATAAACTTCAAAAATTACTTAATATCCATATGTTAGCCATCTATGCTTCCATATACTATGGATGGCTAAAACAGTCTCGTTACTCTTCAAGAAATAAATTTGAGCAAATCTCGTGAATTCTTGAAGCCTTGTTGTGTCTATTTGTCCAAAGGATCCATCTCACCGATGTCTTCACAAAGCCCCATGTTATCATGAAGAAAATTGTTTCAACCCCCTTCCACCCTCTCTTTCATTCATATTTTCCTATTTAAAAATCCCTCCACTTCCTTCAAAATCCTTTAAAACCATTTGAGTCCCTTTTATTTGGTTTTAAGCCCTTCTTTATATCTATCTGAACCTTTAAAAACCTTCAAAACCCCCATTTCGGCCTTAAAATCTAACTTTTCATGCTGCATCTTTAAGCCCTGCGAGTTTAATTTCTCGCCTCCTTTACCCATGCGACTGTGACCCACAACCGTTCGCCCCGCCTTAGCCCTTTCGCTATCGACTTTGCTTCGCCCTATTCCTTCCGTTTCTTTATGTTTCCCCACCGATGGGATCCGAGTCATGGATCTCGCTAGAAGCACCCAAGATTACCCATCGCACCGCCAAGAAACCCGATAATCACTTACCAAAGCCTCCTTGTCGATGTATTTTGGATCGTTGATCCGCTCCCCAGCCCAATGGCTCTGCAAGGTGCTTTTTCCGCTTTCACGGCCCCTTCCCCATTCATTCATTTTCTCGCGACGACCGATTTCATCTCGGACCGTCGACCCTCCCGGGACGGATGGGGGCCTATCGTGCTATCGGCTATTCTTCCTCCCATCCAAGCCCCTCCGCTCGCCACTCTCCAAAAATCATCCAAGTCGTCGATGTAGGTATGAATCTTTCGGCCGTAAAGATCACTTTAGATACGCATAAAAAATAGCCCTAACATCGATTATCATACAAATATCTTTAAGTCTCGCCTAATAAATTCGCATCTAAGCACAAAGACATTAAGAAGATAAAATATAATATAGCTCCATGCATCCAATACAAGACAAGAACAAAGTGTTTAAAAGAATGATTTTCATTATATTAAAGAATGGGGGCACCTAAGAGGAAAACAAGAAAGTGTTTTTGGTTCTCCTCAATGGGATGGGTTCTCGAAATTCCTCAAATGCTTCGTGTATCTAAAATTCCTCTCTCTATCGTGGTAGAAAAACCCCGACAAACATAGTGAACTCAATGGGAGCTCACAAAGCAAAAATGGAAAATGGTGACCAAGAGTAGATCTAGTGTGATCTAATGCAATGAAGGTGACTAATGAATGGGGAAAAACCCTCCTATTTATAACAAAATATTGGGGCGGCCTACTGTGTGAATAAATATTATTAATCGAATTTAGAAGACGCTTTAGAATATTTTTACTATATTTGTTGGAGGGAAAAGGATTCTCGACTTGGGTCATAATTCCTTTATTTATAAATAATAAATAAATAAATGATTTATTTATCATTTTAGGGAAATGATGGGAATATAATTAAACAAATAATGATTTAATTAATTATTTACAGAATGATTTAGTCAAATTTAACTAGGAATATTATTAAATAATGATTTGAATAACTTATTCCTAGGGAAATAATTAAATAAATAATGATTTATTTAATAAATTTCCTTTGCTTTTAAAGTTAAATATGACTAGGAAACAGCTTTTATCAAACGTTATCTTTATATGGTGAAAAAGAAATTTTACTTAGGGTAAAATTGGTCTTACATGGTGTACTTGGGTTCATCTAATGATAATGGGTTAGATGACCAAAAAATGGTGTACGTATTGCCCCCCCCAATGTACGAGAGTGCCAGAGAAAATCGTATGACCAAAGTACGTTGTAAGAACTCAATCACTAGCATCAAGAGGGAAGTGAGAGAGAGGAATGCAAGGTAGTCTAATGCTAAAGGACTAGACCCGAGGAGATGAGACTTACAAAGTAACAAGTCTCTAGGTGATGAAGTAATACCAAAGCTGTTAGCTACAATGGGGAGGCATACCTATGCCCGCTATACAATAGTACAAAGAATAAGGAGCCCGAAAACCACTAACGCAATCGTGAAGCATGGGCCGGCCTAAACATGAGCCGATAAAAAATGATGAATCCCACATAAATGTGATGCCCGGAATACCTTTCAGACTTATACAAGAAGATTTTTAGTATTGTAGATACAAATATATCATAAATGCCCCCTACACACTGGGGGAAGGGTCACAAAATCTCGAGAGCGTATATATGCAAATCAAATAGGCGCCGGCAGTTTTGCTGAGGTCGATATCATCAAATGAAGGACTGCGGCGTAAAATGGTCATCCGAGCATGTGGGGCTAGCCTATGGGGCCACCCTCATGAGGGTTGAGACATCTCACACATGCCCGGAATCACCAATAGTTGTTGTCATACACGGACCATCAAGTGTATCTATCACGATCATGCTTCGAACCAAGGTACACCGCCTTCCAGACCCGGGTTTTGGAGTAAATGAGCCGATGCTCAGAAGTAGGGTCCACCATGGTCGAGGCACAGGAACCCCAACTAAGGCGAGGGAAAATCGTAGAGCGATGAACAAGTAGACACCGATGATGATGATGGAATGAGAGAAACGAAGGGAGCTGGCTGGACGACTAGCCATAGGGAGCATAAAGGGTATGAATGGCTCGCGAAGAACTAACACAATATCATGAGGGATAGTGGACAAGGGTACTAAAGGCCATAATGTGTGACACGAGAGAGGGACCAAGCAGAAAGGATGGAGGAATATAGTAAGTACAAAGGACTCGGGGATAGACCCTATTTAAAGTGATGGTGACTCGACCAGTGCTCTAAGCAAGGGCAACTCAATGGTGTCATTTACAAGATGGGTCCAATGGGGGACCATAAAGCATGAGTACAATAGAGTAGCGCATGACTAAAATCACATGAACGAAGACGGTGGTGAGGAAAAGTGGTGCCCCAAGTACAAGTGTTGTAGTGAAGAAATTCAATTTTTGAGAAGAGGTGAATAAATCTTCATGGACAAAATGTACGAGTGAAAGGTTAAAAACATGAAAAATCGGATGTATACCCATTTGATCGCCAAAGGAGAGCTTTCCAACGGTGCGCATGGTGTCAAACTAGCTATGGTTTGTCAGCAGCGCGTAAGAAAATGCGGGTTTTCTCGCTATTGCATGCTTCTCCAAAATCATTCATTTGGCTGCGGTCGCTAGGCAATGTGGAGAGGAGAGGAGGCCCTAAATCTCGTATCGAATGAGCGACAAAAACCGCTATTGGAATCGCGGATTTGTCAGCTATGGTGTAAGAGGCCTAATCCTAAGCTTCGTTTTTTATGGATTCAAGTTGCCGACAGGGCTTTAAATCTCAAGAATCGCCCTAATTCATCATTACGTAAAGGTCGCACTGGGCAAAAGCCGTGGACCTGGGATGCAGTTTTGGGCCTCAAAGTGCGACCGCCCAAAGTTTTTTCCCTAAGGCAACCTTATGGGGTTTCAAAGTTGTTGTTATGAGTCGAAAGACTTCGTTTTTGGTGTGTTAATGCAGTTTTTTTGATCTCGGAGGTCGATGAAAAATGATGTTTTTGTGAAGATATGGCGTATATATGGATCAAGTGGAGAGAGAGGGACTTAGGTACATTACTAATTTTAAATCTAGGTGGATCATGGTGCCCATCATGCACTCGGCTAGCACAGTTCTGGAATTTTTGAAACCCTTTGATCGTGGTTGGAGAGCCCTATCACTGTGACATCGCTTATTGGGATCCAGATCATGAGGCATTTGTAGTGCAGGGAAGCATAGGATTGAGCCGATGGTCCAGATTTTTATTTCTCGATCGTCTCCCACCATTAGGGATGGTGGAAATACGTTGAACAAGGTTACCATGGGGGCGTAATAATATGGAGTTTTCTGAGCAATACTGTTGACTATAATCTGAAATGGGCAATTCTATATCTATGGGTGATCTAGAGAGGTTGAGACCGGCAAAGGGGCCGCAGTGTGAGTGTTATGGATCTTGGGTAGCCAGCATTCCATCACATCATTGAGGCGATGATGATTGTGGAGAGTGTGTTGAGTGGGACCTACTATGGGGTGGGGCCTGTGATGATGCTGGTATCGTTGAACGATCACTGCCGCTATGCTTTAAAGTGAACTGCTGCTTTATGGGACTAATGTTGTCCTCTTTCTTCTTTGAGAAGATCTCGACCTTACGACTGCAGGCGCTTGCTCCGATGGGAGGTCCGAGAGAGCCCCTGATGCGCTTCTGGGGACGACTACTGTGTAGAGGAGGGGGAGGGGCTGGCCTGGACAGGTGTTCTCCACCCGAGTTCTTTTGTGCATTGGGATCGATGCCATTATATTACAGATATCATCCTATAGTGGGACGAAAGTTATTGGGAGATCTTGACTTGCCGCCTCCCGGTCGAGTGTGGGGGCCCATGGTAAGTGACAAGTAACTAACTGCTATTTTTATTTTAGAGTCAGACTAGTATACATGGTGCTAATCGTGATGTTTTTTGGAATGCGATACGCTGTAAAAACCTACGCATATAGGGACGACCCAAAGAACAGGAGCCACAGTAATTGATCGAGGACTACAAGTTTAGATATGGGTCAGCTCTAAGGAGGAAATTGTCAGAGATGTGAGGGGCTTGCTGACGGCATCGTAGCGTGGTTGCAGGATTTAGATGACTGCTGATAGAGTTATGTATTTGGCTACCCTCGGAGTGGCGAGGTACTATGCGACGCATGGCGATGGCCGGGTCAGCCGTGCGTGATCTACGAGCCGCGAGAGCGCATCCATTGGCTCCTGGATCCTCCACAGAGTGATTATATGTAGGGCGAGTCGTGCCCCCAAGGTCTGGGTGTAGGGCGAGCAGCCTTCCATTTTTGTAGTTTTACATTGCAACATGCTATGGGCATGTCGTATGTTCCAGACAGATGGAATCTAAAAACACATGTTATATAATATATGATGTATATGCATTCATTGATGGTAAGCAAATGTTATTGTGTTGTGTGTGAAAATGCCGCCTATAACATGATTTGCGATTTGATTTGCATGTAGTGAGTTTGACTCTAGGTATATGGCTAAATGCATGAATCTAAATTCTCGGATCAAAAGTTGCACTCGGTAAATATTGTCTAAACAGATAGGTTATGCACACTATAGATACGATTAATTTCTAAGACAAGAAGCAAGGGAATCTAACTCGAACATGCGCATGGAGGGATGTGATGAGAGAGTGGAATCACTAAGAGACCACGAATCAGACATATTCGGCATGATTATCGGGTGGCCTTACCGATGCGCACCCCCATTTTCAAGAACCAGGCATGCAAGGGTAAAGATGGCCCATGCCGCCGGGTTGCAGATGGAAGGAATAGCGATCGCTCCATCGGCGTAGCCCGTATAAGGTGTGGACGAGAGTGCCAATGTAATAGTGTCATAAGACAAGAAATGGGAGGGATGAGAAAAGGATGGCAAATAAGAGTAGAGGATAGACATCCATTGACTCGGGCGACTCTGGAGGGAGCGGTCCAGTAGTGAAGTCTAGGACTCATAGATCGACGAGAGGGAAATGAATGAGAACGATGGGATGAAGAGCGTATTTGACTCAAGCTGCGACTAACATCAAGATACGATGGTAATGAATGTGGATTGTGGAGAGGAAACGGAAAGGCTCAAGGAGACCATAATACGCCGGCAAAGGTACCCAAATCATCAATATGGGAAGAGAGGCATAGATACATGTCATCATGGGGAATGAAAAAGAACAGTAAAAAGATGGTAAAAATAAGGAAGAACCCGTCGCGAGGGGAATCGCGTAATATGTGGAGTGGATTTAGAAGGAATGTACTCCGAGGAGCACGTGGATGATGATAGGTATAGAAGGAAGCATCGTGTGTCCGACATCTCAACATCGTGGGAGGAATGTTAATGGTAGCGTGGGATCCGCGAGTAGACCGGATGCATATTGAGCAAGGATGGGAGAGGCGATTGATTTTGTTCAATCCGTATCTCATGATGACCTCTAAGGAGGCTTGGTAATGCATGAGGTGAGGAAAATGGTGAGAATAATGGCCATGGACACCACACGTAGCACCGTGGCTTGTTGGTGCGAAGAGTCTTTGGGTTCTTGGCTACTACGAGGAAGAAATGAGAGGTTTCAGGATTGTAGATTCAAAGAACGACTTTTAACCATGGGTTGGATACTCTGGCAGCTCGAGACAAGTGTGGGTGGATTAATTTAGACCATCAAGCACAAGGCACAAGGCTTCGCGGTGGGGGAGGGGGTAGGGTCGTGCGTAGCCTTGTCATTGGATGCCCTTGCGAGTTTTTCAAGCTTTCGTCTCAGAGCAAGATTAGGAGGGTTCCGCTTGAGGGGCTCAGGCACAAAGTGGTGGTGGAAGGAGCAAAGGGAATCGTGGGCCACATGGGTGTCACGGCTATGTATGGTTTGGGGTGGCCTCGGAGGGGTCTCTGTGGAGGAGTAAGATACCATACTGAAATTCCCAAGGTTAAATTAGGAGGGAAAGTGGTGGCCATGACTCGGGACCGAATAGATGCGGTGGGGGAGGCAAGGAAAGGTATTTGACCTACAGGTAATCACCAGGGGGATGGCTCCTATATGTAGAGACCTCGAGGGAACTCGATCAGAGGGTAGGGAGGTTCCTAAGTGTGATGGAAGGGTAGCGTGAAACATGTTTAGTGGATTGGAAGCGAAGGGCTAGGAGCGGGGTGGAGGCTAGGGGCGAGATTGGAGGTTGTCGACTAGCCGATAAGTCATGGGAAGGCCGCCCCGAGATGATTGCATCATGCAAACATTTCTGCCGGGTCAAATACTGTGAGGAGGTGGAGCAAACCAGAAAGTTCCAAGCAAAGAGGAGTGTTTGTAGACTCAAGGAATAACTAGTAAAAAGAATCACCAGCTAGTTTATTGGTGACAAGAGAGATGGTGGACTCGTGGGAGGTCTCGAGATTGTGGTTCATGGTAGGTCAATTGGTCAATGGTGACAATCTTTCCATTATGAGGAAAAACATCTTGCGTGGATCATGATGGGACGACCGGCCATAACATGTGTAACTACACCCCAAAAGGATGTTGTAGTCAAGAGGGGCATCGATAAATCCTGGCGTCAACACAAACAATCTGCGAAAGGGTGATAGGATAGTTACTGGACATGTGCCGTATGGGCTGGGAGGCATGGCGATCCCGTGGAAGGGTGATGGTGGAAGGGGCCACTTCAGGGATCCGAGTTGTTTCCAACCGAAGTGACATTACGCAGTAGACGCCCCTTCATAAATAATACACCGAGAAACATCACATTTCAGATTTTGGACTGGGATTTGGAAAGCAACCGAAGGAGGAAGAGGTGCATGCTACGATTGACGAGAATCGAAAATCAATTGGTCATCGCAAGATCTACAGCGCCCACTGCTGCATAGTGTGTAGCCCTTTGGGAAGGACACGACTCGGAGGAGTTCCAAAGGTTAAATGGCAAACAGGAGATTGAGCCGTATCATCTACTATGTTGTATGAATGGGAAACCCAACCGTGAGGAAGCATTTCAACAGAATGGTCCCTAGAGGCTTGGGATGAAACCCGCTTTGGGCTGAGGGAGTTGCAAGGGACCATTAGGTGTCGATAGAGGCTCTATAGGACTTAACGATGGAGACTCCTGAGACGTATGGAACGGGAGATGTGAAACAAATGGGACCGAGTTTGAAGGTTGAGGTCGATGGTGAGAGGTGGGCCGAGGCCATCATGAGAATCCGCAATCGAGGAAAATGTAAGGGGAAGGTTGAGTGGTTACCTAGGCATAAGGGGGTTGAGTGGCCACAAATCCTTGTTGAGGGAAAGGATCGCAAACACAAGGGGCTGAGAAGTAGCCGGGGTAGGAGGGATAGTAGGAGGAATGTTGTCCCCGCACCTGTCCCGATAACCCACATCTACTACATTTGTGGTAATAAGGGACAATCGTGAGTGAATTTATAAACACCGCAACACGAACAAAGCTTGTTGGTGCGAAGTGGCCTGTTCAGCCTTGGGCCGAGAACCCTATGGTCGGGTAGCAACAGTGATCAATACTAAGGATTGGGTCCATGATTACTGTGGGGCAACATTGATTTCCTTTCCTCTTTATTTGAGAAGGAAGAAAATTAGTGCCTCCTCGGCTACGCAAAGACTTGCCTGAGGGGGTAATAAGTGCGATCGCATGGGTGGAAAAGGCAAGGAGTGGGAGGTCCAAATGTCGGGGAGTTGGGACACCGTGCTGTAGATACGAATAAAGGGTAGGGTGAAAGCATGAGGTAAGCAGAGGGTGAAGTGACTGAGCCACGCGATCCGAATACATGCTACCTGGAGGGGAAAAAGTGCTCTGAGGGGCCGGCCCTCGGAGGGAAACCATGTCTCGAAGAGGTTGGGTAGAGGTATGTGACAGGCTCCAATGATACCGTCTACAGAGGAGATGCCCCGAGGCGTTAGGGCCATCTGCTTGGGGAAGGTCGAAGGACGATATAACATAAACCAGATTGTGAAATAAGGTCATATTTCAAGGCTATTTGAGCGGCTTCTTCTAGCTTGGGGAAAATGGGATGCGACATCCTCAGCCAATGGGAGGTAAGAGAGGGAGAGCGAAGGAACTACCCATGTAAACCCGATCTTCAAAGGGGGGAGCGCGACACAAGCTCCGTTTTCGCCGCCATTCTTTGGACATGAGCAAGGCGAAATAAGAGGATTGATGGAAAGAAGCTAAGAGTTAGTGCCGTTGTCGTGGACGGAGAGGAGCCGAGAATAGGATAAAAAGGCTTGGGTAATGGTCGAAAGGTGGTATGGGAAGAGGTGGCTTGATCAACATACCATTTGGAAGCCACGCAAGCGTGCGCTGGAAAAATGAAGACTAGATGGAGTCATCTGGGTGATGGAATCGAGTAACACCACATGTGGAAAGACTCTGACATGGTTAGAGGGATCTTCACTAGCAAGGCCCTAACTTGGGAATGTCGAGGGGAGCCGGTTGGGCATAAAGGTGCCAACTAACATCATGGCGAATAGGGATCATTAATTAGCTGATTTGAAATCAAAGGAGACCAGGCCGCCATATAAGGGAGTAATGGGGCAATGAGGTAGGTCCTCAGAGGTGGTTCCACTGAAATGGACCCAAAGGGTAGTACTAGGTTAGGCTAGGTCCCGAACTAGACATGGTGAAGGTAAAAGAGGGAGAACCCGAACAATCAAAAGGAAGAGCCTGGAAAAAGGACTCAAGGAGGACTTACTCAGGATGACGGAAGGAGGAAGCTCATCTGTTTTAAACCGAGGTCAAGGCCAAGAAGTCTCCTCGGAGAAGAGCCTCTGGGGCACAATGATGATGGGAAGAAGAAAAACCGACAAGGGCAGGAGGGATAAAATCAAGTGAGGCCGAAGGGTGTAGAGGTGCAAAGGAAATTGATTTGAAAGTCTTTGCCAGCAAGCAGGTTAACTGTGCTCTTCTTCACTTAGGGTCGTGTGTGGCGTGCGTTAATTTTAACTGTTTAAACCCAGACGTTTTGAGAGTAAAAGAAAAAGTGTGATGTGTAACCGAAAATAAATCTGCGTGAAATAAAACAAAAAGAACGTAAATTAACAAATAACTAATGTGCATCAATTTAACCCAAGAAGGCGGGTCTCTCAAAACTAGTCGATAAGAGGGAAAAACTAAGCCAAGCATGCAAAAAGGAGGCCAAAAGATCTAATGTCAGAGGGACTAGGATCTAAAGGAGAAATCACGGTGTGCAGAACAAAGAAATAAGCAGAGGCAAGGCTGTTGCTAAAAAGGAGGAGATTAGCTAAAAATAGAAGAGACAAGTGTGGTGGCCGTGTGAAATGAACCCAAACAAAACGATATGAGGTGATTTGAGAGAGAAGAGCTGGGATCTAAAGGGATTCCAAAAGGAGGTATCGCATCTCGAGAAAAATAAGGCCGAAACTCTAAAAATTCGTACTTCAAACAAGAAGACTCTCCCACAAAAAGTGGAGGGTACTAGAGCCGTAATGCAAGAGTCCCTCTTAGTTGGAGTGCTGCACGTAAAAAGGTCTAAACGGAAGTGTAGATCTGAGGCCGGAAAACCCCGGTGTGCTTTCCGCACAAACCTTAAAAGTGCGTAAAAAATTCTGCGTAAAAGTGTAGGTTCACAGGTTCTCACCTCAGAGTCCAAAGTCGCATGTTTGGGGGTAGAAAAGTGCGTCCTCAAGCTCGTGTGCTCACTTTTTGGGCCATATGCACTACCATCTCGGCCTTTCTGCGGTAGATTTGGGCTAAAAATTTGTCGTCTCGCCCGTGTCTCGATGTCCGTCACCTACCAATAAGGCCAAAACACATAGAAGTTAAAAATTTAATCGCTCAGGTTTTGTGAGGTGGAAAACACCATAAAAATAGGATAAAAAATGTAAAATGGAAGAGAAACCCTAGGGTCCGGCACTGATATGAACATAGAAAACGACAACGATCACAAAAGAAAAACCCGTGTGGAGTCGCCAATTGTTACGATGTGAATCTTTCGTCGTAAAGATTCACTTTAGCTACGCATAACAAATAGCCCTAACATAGATTATGGCTGCAAAATATCTTTAAGTCTGCTGCAAAAATTCAGATCTAAGCACAAAAGACATTAAGCAGATAAAATATAATATAGCTCCATGCATCCAATAGACAAGACAAGAACAAAGTGTTTAAAAGAATGATTTGCATTATATTAAAGAATGGGGCACCTGAGAGGAAAACAAGAAAGGTGTTTTCTGGTTCTCCTCAGTGGGATGGGTTCTTGGAAGTCCTCAGTGTTTCAGATCTAAAATTCCTCTCTCTTATTGGTGTAGAAAAACAAACATGGAACTCAATGGGAGTTCCTAAAACAAAAATGGAAAATGGTGACCAAGAGTAGATCCAGAGTGATCTAATGCAATGAAGGTGACTAATGAATGGGGAAAACCCTTCTATTTATAACAAAATATTGGGGTGTTCTAGAACTCGGTGCGTGAATAAAATATTATTAATCAAATTCTAGAATCACCCTTTAGGAATATTTTATTTTATTTGTTGGAGGGAAAAGGTCTTTTGACTTGGGTCAATTCCTTTATTTGTAAACAATAAATAAATAAATGATTTATTTATTATTTTAGGGAGATGGTGGGAATATAATTAAATAAATAATGATTTATTTAATTATTTACAAATGATTTAGTCAAATTTAACTATGAATATTATTAAATAATGATTTGAATAACTTATTCCTAGGAAATAATTAATTAAATAATGATTTATTTAATCAATTTCCTTGTTTTGGGTTAAATGTGACTTAGGAAATATAGACAAATGTTATTTTATATGGTGAAAGCAATTTTACTTAGGGTAAAATTGGTCTTACATGGTGTACTTGGGTTCATCTAATGATAATGGGTTAGATGACCAAAAAAATGGTGTAACAGTCGATCCTCTTGATCCGACGGTAGTCGCTTCATCGTTTTTTTCTCCTCCCCTCGCACCATCTGTTATCTGTGCGACTTGGCGAAGTGATCTGGTTTGTTGATATTTTAAATCTAACGATCAATGCTCCAACGCTTCATCGCATAACCATCAATCTCCCATGTCATCCCGCCGGTCCCACCCAACCACGCTGGGCTTTTCATCGTGTTTTATTTCAATCCTCACCGTCCGATTAACCCAAATCTACAACGCAGATTCACTGCGGGGGCACCTGACCAAAGTGGCCTGTACTCCCCAGTCCCCCTGCACCCTCGATCTCCACCGTCGATCTTCTCCCAATCCAACGGCCATTATTTTTTCCCTATTTCCCATTCACCGCAGAGGCACCTGACCAAAAAGATTTCTGTAATCCTCGATCCCCCCGAAGTTGATATCAGCCGTCGATCTTCTCCAAATCCGACGGCCATCAGCTCTCCTCAATTTCCCCGACCCCTCATCCACCATCTTTAATCTCCGCTTCTCCAAGTTAATCCCCACTGTGGATCTCCCAGATCTAACGGCCCATAGTCATCTTCGCACCTGTTTCTCCATAACTATTTAAACCCCATTTTCAACACGAAATTGGCGGTTTTGAGGTGGAAAAGTGTCAACACCTGAACCATATCGCGTTCATTTCAGCCAAAACCATTTACTGCTTGATCCCTGCGCGAATACCACACCGATATTGCACAAAATCGTTCATCGCCATTTTCGTGCCAGATTCAAATGTTTCCCTAGTTTCTGTGCCCTTCTGCCATGAAAATCCTATGTGCATTGTCCTCCTTCCGCATTGCTCTTCGCCCTCCCCGAGCCTCTGTTAGCAGTTAAACCAGAAATGCAGGATTTTATAATTTTTTATTGTTTAGTTGTAGGTTTTAATGGCAGCCTTGAGTTGCAGGCCCTCCCACAGCCATATACCAGTGGCAGAAGCCAAGGATGACGATCATGAGGCCGAAAAAATGCAAAAAAGGGATGCATGGGGTTTGATTATCATTGTTTTATCAGTGTCTCATGAACATTGGTTGAGTAGCAGAGCCCTCTAGCACGCCAGCAAGCCACCTGTGCGGCCGACGGTGAAGACATAGATCAAAATAATTAAATTTAAAAGGGATTAAGCGCAAAGTATGAAGATCAAAGGCTTAATCCATAGTTTAAAAGATAAAGACACAATATGAAGACCAACGATGATCCGAAAAGGCCTAATGAAGCCTAAAGCACAAATCAAAGCCTAAATCAGTGATTAAAGTGTTTAAGAGAGACAAATCAGCCAAAGAAAGCCTCCAAAGGACACATCAGCAAGGCTAATTACTTCTCAGCAACCCATAAGGACACCTGTAGCCTACTTTCTACCTGTAAAGACAAATTGGTAGTTATTACATAGATAGAAGATATTTTAAGTTGTCAGGGTAGTTATTATAAAGGCATGGGAAAGCCCCAAAGCCCACTCTTTCACCTAACTTGTCCCAGAAGCCAAAACAGAGTTACTACAGTCAGAAAATATCTCATAAGAGACATACTTAGGAGTTATTACCAGCCTACCAGATCTGCCTCAAAGTCAAACAAAAGCAACTAGAGTGGTTCACAAGTTAATATAGCATTCATTGAGCAACATGGAGCATCTGATGCGCATCTATTCTATCTTAAATGATCATTAAGACCACTTCTTTCACTTCTCCTCCTCATTCACCTATAAGTACTCATTGGAGCTCATTGTAAAGGGTTGGAAAGTTATTGATTGTTTGAACTGTTATTGAGTGGAAGTTACTGAGTAGTTGTAATATAGTAGGCTGGGAAGAGAAGTATTGGACTATAGAAAGCCATTGGACTTAAAGTATGTGACTAGTTTTGCACATCAAATAAACAAGCAGATTCATAGGATCCTGGTCTATATTATTGGTGATGTTTTTCTTACTGTAAATGTTATTCTCCTTATGTTTTCATACTGTCCACTTTCTCCAATAAAGATAGTAAATTTAGAGTAGGATTTACTGCAAAGTACCCTATTTCTCACTGATAACCAGTCAAGGAATATTGGTGAGCCCATGTCTTGCTAAGTAAAACTTGAGACATTGTCCTTGAATGATCTTTTCACTGCATGCTAAGTAGAGTCCTAATCAAGTAAGTTTATGGTTAGCCATGTCCCTTGTTTAGTCTTAAACAGCTGTTTTGAAGATTTCCCTTAAGAGTATGCTAAAATCAGGATAGTTTTAAAGTCCTTACTTGATATTAGGCTACTTTTTTATGTTTATCTTAAATGTTTTCCCTTGAGAGTATGCCGAAAGCAAGATAGGTTCAAAGTCCTTACCTTATCTTAGGCCACCCTTTGTTTTCTTATATGTTTGCTTCTTTCACCACACTTCTTAATGTTCCATACCACAAACTCAACTTAAAGAGTTCTTTTGATATAGATGACTTGCCCTATGGAAACCCTTGAATAGTTTTTGTGCAATTAAACCCTTTTATGACTCCATAGCCTAATGGATTAGCACTGTTTCTTGACCTATCTTCCTATGCTGAAACATCCTTCTACTTTTTCCCTTCTTCACTTCACATGACCTTCTCAGTTAATGATTCCCAACCAAAAACAAACAAACAAACCCCTTGTACTTCATAAATAGCCTAATATCATATCATAAGCTTTAAAAGTGTATCATTCCAACACACATATGGAGAGATCCCTCTCCGAGTCTAGGAGGGCTAGATCCTAGGATTCCAAAGTGGTTCTGGTGTTGCCTTGTCATTTGGTATTCCAATCTACCAAATCACAGGACCTCCAACATAATGGTGACTCCGCTAGGGACTTCTGAGTGAATTACATCTTATACATCCCAAGGCCTTAGAAGACCCACAAACCTCCTTAGATTGGTATTTAACTGCTGAGGGTGGACAAAAAATCATCTTAAAATTTTCGAAATCCTCCACCTGGCAACTCCACAACTCCCAAAAGACCAAATGACTCCACTGGTAGAAGACTCTGAATTGGTTGAATAGACACAGTGACCTCTTTTCTGATTTACAAACATGATTCCAAGGATACAACGAAGATATGCCCCAATGAGTAGAGATCATATCCCTGGGTTCCCACATAAGATGCCCCAGGTGTTTTTGGATGATAACCTTCATGTTTTTCAAGGTGAAAAGTTTTATGACCCATCGATACATCTCATTAAATTTCATATACATGTATGGAAGATAAAGACTGAATGGCATGAAGACTGCCTTATGAAAATGTTCATGTTAACATTAGAAGGAAAGGAAAGGGATTGGTATGAATGGTTAGAACCTAAGAGCTTGTTTTCTTTAAAAGACATGCACCAAGTATTTTATGAAAAATATAAAGAAAACTCTCCATCCTTGTCATGGGTTGAAAACTGTTGTGATCAATCTCAGAACATCATAAAATACCTGTTAGATATTGATGAGGATTTGATTAATATGCATCCTAACTATCACAAGAACCTAGATGAATCAGTTGAGGAGGAAATCAATCAAGGAATAAAATACATCCCTCAAGATATACCTGCAAGCATAAATAATGATTCATCGTCCCTTCTAGGTGAGGCTCAAGAAGACATCCAGCCTCAAATTCAGCCTTCACAAGAGATAGAGAACTGTTGTACTTCTGCTCAAAGAAACACAGAAACATATCCTCCTTTGATAGAAGAATAAATAAATCAGATTATTAATAAACAACCAGCCTCTGAATTTTTTTGCAAAACAAACACTCTTGCCCATTCACCTAATGAACTTTGTTGTAAAAATTTAGAAAGTTCCCTTGTAGATCAAAATAAAGAAAAACCTGTTGATAATCCAGTATGTTTGATTGGTGAAATTACTTACATTAATGATCTTCCTAATTTTGATCTGTCTGATGATGATGTTCTCCAAACAGAAGTTGATCTTGCATGACCGTCATTGGTAGGTTTGTGGGAGGAAGATCAGTTCCACCAACTCCAAGAAAGTAATGAGCCAAAGTAGGCTATTTGCGATACTAATGAAGAAAGCTTTAAAAATGCAGAAGAGGGCGAAGAATCTCTGAATATTTTCTCTGCTTCATTACAACTTATCAGAAATAGATTTCACATAATTGGAAATCAGCAATCTATCAGTTGTAATGTTGAGGTTGAAAAGAATGAGGAACTTGTTGGGCAAGATGAAGATAAGAAGCCTTCTCCTGAAAGGGTTGAGGTGATCAAGCATACCCTTGCTCACGAACGTGGTGACCTCTTCACAGAGTTCAGTCCACTAAATTAGAACATAATAGGACTACAAGAGGACAACACTGCAATATATGATGAGCCCTCCAGTTCAGATAATAATGAAGATGAGGAAGATTTTCTTTCTCAAAAGAATCTTTTTCTTGATCCAGTGGAAGAAAAGATAACCCTGGTTGAAACTTAACTGTCAAATACTCCAAACCAGGTATTATTTCAAGACCCATTTGC
Source organism: Pinus albicaulis (assembly GCA_034641835.2). NCBI lineage: Eukaryota > Viridiplantae > Streptophyta > Pinopsida > Pinales > Pinaceae > Pinus > Pinus albicaulis. Next base: position 41,986 of record JAXQQM020059165.1, read on the forward strand.
TCATTTTTTGAAGACATTTGAAGAAGGGATAGAGATTGTTAGGATCAATGTATCACCAAATGCAAGAAAATTTTTTAGCACTGCTGCCAAGAAATAAGTGAGATGGGAGTGGCCCTTTTGTTTATCCATCATGCTCAAAGAGATGAGCAAAGACCAGTCATGGAACCATCTGATTGACTAGATGTATTGGAAAAGAGAATTTGTCAGCTAAACATGTAAATATTTCAGAGTTAGATTAGGGTAGGTAGGAATGTCAATAAACCTCAGCCTGTGAGAATTTAGTTATTTTTTTGTTTTTTGCTTTGAAAGAAAAAAGAAAAAATACAAAAACAATAGAAAAGAGAAAAGAGGGCAGAGATAAAAAGAAGAAAGGTACAACCCCATACCAAAAAAAAAAGAAAAAAAAAAAAGGAAAATCTGAAAGTGTGCAAGCCTAAATGCCACTACTTGAAAGAGCACTACTATTTAGTCATATAGCCTAATCATGACTAGATAGATTTCAATTTACTACTGATAGGTTAGTGGAGAATATTTTCCAAACTGTTTAATCTTGGCTTATCAATAGACTAGATTAGGATAGAAAAGAATGGTTCAAATAAGCTCAAAACCTGAACCAAGAAAGCACAAAAAGAATGGCTCTAATCAAATCAAAACCTGAGCCAAAGATACAAGGAAGACTGGTTCTAACATGCTGAAAACTTGAACCAGGTAAAGAAGAAGAAGACAACTCTAAAAAGATCAAAACCAGAGCTGAAAGAAAGAAAGAAGGATGCTTGTAATTTTCAGATCTTCAGCCTTCACAATTTTGTTTCAATTTTCTATAAATTTCAGTCTATGTGCAGCTTGTTTTTATGCCATAGTCTTACAGCAAATCAGACAACTTAATCCTGGTTTGTCTATATTTAAATTTATGTTTTAGAATATAGAGAATGCATATCTATCAAACAGCTTAATCTTGACAGATAGTAGCTTAGGTAGAGAATTGTTGAGTTCAACTGTTTAATCTGCACTCATGGAAATTATAAGGGTAGATTTAGATTAGTTTTCTGCTTTCAATAAAAGAATAAAATGTTGATGTCGAAAGGTTTGAAAGTCCAAGTGCACCTTATGAATAAAAAAATTTAGGACAAGTAGGCTGTGTCGGTAGTTGTTTGGGAGAAACTAATTTGTTATGATGTAATGTTGATCATCTTTTTAAGCAGCATGATCAAAGAAGAAAGAGGATTGTCAAAGTGCAGGACATTGGTCTACTTTCCGGAGATTTATCTCTGAGGTTCTTGACACCTCCATGGAGCTGCCCTCCCCAAGTGGAGCCACTGTTAGCCATATATAAATTTTCCATATACTATGATGGCTAAAACAGGTCGTTAGTCTTCAAGAAACAAATTTGGAGCAAATTTGTGAATTCTTGAAGCCTTGTTGTTTCTATATGTCCAAAGGATCCATCTCACTGATGTCTTCACAAAATCCCTGCTGTTATCATGAAGAAAAATGTTTTGAAACCCTCTTCCACCCTCTTTCATTCATATTTTCCTATTTAAAAATCCCTCCACTTCCTTAAAAATCCTTTAAAACCATTTGAGTCCCTTTTATTTGGTTTTAAGCCCTTCTTTATATCTATTGAAACCTTTAAAAACCTTCAAAAACCCCCATTTCAGCCTTAAAATATAACTTTTTCATAAGCAGACCTTTAAGCCACCGCGGGTTTAAGTTCTTAGCTCCTTTCTCCATGCGACCGGGACCCACGACCATTGGCCTCAGTCTTTAGCCCTTTTCACACTATCGGACTTCACTCCACCCCTATTCCTTCCGCTTCTTTATGTTTCCCCACCGATGGGATCTCAGCCGTTGATCTCGTAGATCTAACGGTTCTCACTCCATCGCATCGCCAGTGTTCATCCTCGATCATCACTTACCAAAGCCTCCCCACCGATGTATTTTGGACCGTTCATCTAGCTCCCCCAGATCCAACGGTTGGCGCAGTTTCGTCGTTTCGCTATCCCTTTGCCCCATTCATTCATTTATGCGATGCTCTGATTTCATCTAGACCGTCGATCCTCCTGATCAGATGGTCATCGCGCCATCACGTTATCGATTTCCTCCAGTCCAAGCCCCTTCTGCCTGTCATTCTCCGAAATCATCCAAGCCGTCGATCCTCCTGATCCAACGGTAGTCGCTTCATCGTTGTTTTCTCCTCCCCTCACACCATCTGTTATTTGTGCGACCTGGCGAAGGGATCTAGGTCGTTGATATTTTAAATCTAACGATCAGCGCTTCAATGCTTCATCGCATAAACATCAATCTCCCTTGTCATCCCGCCAGTCCCACCCAACCGCGCTGGGCTTTTCATCGTGTTTTCTTTCAATCCTCACCGTCCGATTAACCCAAATCTTCGGCGCAGATTCACTGTGAGGGCACCCGACCAAAGTGGCCCGTACTCCCTAGTCCCCCCGCACCCTCGATCTCCACAATCGATCTTCTCCCAATCCAACGGCCAACATTTTTTCCCTGTTTCCCATTCATCGCGGAGGCACCCTACCAAAAACATTTCCGTACTCCCCTGTCCCCTCACAATTGATCTCAGCCATCAATCTTCTCTAGATTTGACGGCCATCGGCTCTCCTCCATTTCCCCGACCCCTCATCCACCATATTTAATCTTCGGTTCTCCGAGTTAATCCCCATTGTGCATCTCCCAAATCTAACGGCCCACAGTCATCTTCGCGCTCGTTTCTCCATAACTGTTTAAACCCCATTTTCAGCGCGAAATTGGTGGTTTTGAGGTCGACAGGTGTCAACACCTGAACCTTATCACGTTAATTTCAGCTAAAACCATTTACCACTTGACCCCCATGCGAATACCACCCCAGTATTGCGCAAAACTGCTCATCGCCATTTTTGCGCCAGATTCAAATGTTTCCCTGGTTTCAGCGCCCTTCTGCCATGAAACTCCTCTGCACATTCTCCTCCTTCCGCATTGCTCTTCACCCTCCCCGAGCCTCTGTTAATATTTAAACCAGAAACGCAGGATTTTATAATTTTTTATTGTTTAGTTGTAGGTTTAAATGGCGGCCTTGAGTTGCAGGCCCTCCCACAGCCTTATACCAGTGGTAGAAGCCAAAGATGACGATCCTGAGGCCAAAACAATGCAAAAAAGGGATGCATGGGGTTTGATTATCATTATTTTAATAGTGTCTCATGAACACTGGTTGAGTAGCAGAGCCCTCCAGCGTGCCACCAAGCCACCTGTGCAGCCAACGGTGAAGACAGAGATCAGAAGAATTAAAGTTAAAAGGGATTAAGCACAAAGTATGAAGATCAAAGGCTTAATCCACAGTTTAAAAGATAAAGACACAGTATGAATACCAACGATGATCTGAGAAGGCCTAACGAAGCCTAAAGCACAAATCAAAGCCTAAATCAGTGATTAAAGTCTTTAAGAGAGACGAATCAGCCAAAGAAAGCCTCCAAAGGACACATCAGTGAGGCTAATTACTTCTTAGCAACCCACAAGGACACCTGTAGCCTACTTTCTACCTGTAAAGACAAATTGGAAGTTATTACATAGATAGAAGATATTTTAAGTTGTCAGGGCAGTTATTATAAAGGCATGGGAAAGCCCCAAAACCCACTCTTTCACCAAGTCAAACAAAAGCAACTAGAGTGGTTCACAAGTTAATATAGCATTCATTGAGCAGAATGGAGCTGCATCCGATGCACATCTATTCTGTATTAAATGATCATTAAGACCACTTCTTTCACTTCTCCTCCTCATTCACTAATAAGTACTCATTGGAGCTCATTGTAAAGGGTTGGAAAGTTATTTATTGTTTGAATTGTTATTGAGTGGAAGTTACTGAGTAGTTGTAATATAGTAGGCTGGGAAGAGAAGTATTGGACTGTAGAAAGCCATTGGACTCATAGTATGTGACTGGTTTTGCACATCAAATAAATAAGAAGATTCATAGGATCCTGGTCTATATTATTGGTGATGTTTTTTTTAATGTAATTGTTATTCTCCTTATGTTTTCATACTGTCCACTTTCTCCGATAAAGAATAGAAAATTTAGAGTAGGATTTACTGCAAAGTACCCTATTTCTCACTCATAAGATTTATATCTATGTTTTCTTCTAATTGTGCGTTTGAGGATAATTCCATAGAGTATAACCAGTCAAGGAATATTGGTGAGCCCATGTCTTGCTGAGTAAAACTTGAGACATTGTCCTTAAATGATCTTTTCACTGCATGCTAAGTAGAGTCCTAATCAAGGAAGTTTATGGTTAGCCCTGTCCCTTTTTTAGTCTTAAATAGCTGTTTTGAAGATTTCCCTTAAGATTATGCCGAAAGCAGGATAGGTTCAAAGTCCTTACTTTATCTTAGGCTACTTTTTTATGTTTATCTTAAATTTTTTCCCTTGAGAGTATGCCAAAAGCAGGATAGGTTCAAAGTCCTTTCCTGATCTTAGGCTACCCTTTGTTTTCTTATATGTTTGCTTCTTTCACCACACTTCTTAGTGTTCCATACCACAAACTCAACTTAAAGAGATCTTTTGATATAGATGACTTGTCCTATGGAAACCCTTGAATAGTTGTTGTGCAAGTAAACCCTTTTATGACTCCATAGCCCAATGGATTAGCATTGTTTCTTGACCTATCTTCCTATGCTGAAACATCCTTCTACTTTTTCCCTTCTTCACTTCACATGACCTTCTCAGTTAATGATTCCCAACCAAAAAAAAAAAACAAACCCCTTGTACTTCATAACTAGCCTAATATCATCTCATAAGCTTTAAAATCATATCATTCCAACAGACATATGGAGAGATCCCTCTCCGAATCCAGGAGGGCTAGATCCTAGGATTCCAAAGTGGTTCCGATGTTGCCTTATCATTTGGTATGCCAATCTACCAAATCACAGGACCTCCAACACCATAAACAAGAGTAATAAAAATCCATAAACTAAAATAATGAATGTATCAATAAACTTCCCATATGAAAATATATACAAATTACAAATTTTACATGAACATCCATAAACTAAAATAATAAGCATCCATAAATTGAAATAATGTTCATGTACATTCATAAACTGTCCATGTATGAAAATATTCAAAGTTTGTATCACATGTGATTGTTCCATAGGAAATGGCCCTGAAAATATACAAACTATCCACTCTAAGTACCACAAGAACTCCTATGTGAGTTTTGTTGCGCAAACTAAGCATCCATTATCTAGTACTACAATATAACACCTTCAAATTCAAAATAATTGGATAATTATTTGTACAAAATAAAAAAAATATGGAAATAAATGATTTTGAACCACATTTAATTACATATATGAATCTACTCTCACTCTCTTCCAAATGTAAGTCATCTAGATGGGGGTTTGATGAATCTGGGCTTCGTGCTCCCTTGCTTGTGGCTCAAAGATTGGTGTCTGCGTCGATGGACTCACATCGACAATGCCTCTATACCCAACATCCCAATCATGCATCCACATAAATACAACATCGAAAACAATCTGCATATGGCCCTGTGTACACAATGGCAAGGACAAATCATAATTAGTCTATGAATTAATTAGCATGCATGTAACTTAAAAAATGAAAATGTTGAAATCTTAGGAATAAAAACGTTTATCTAAACTATTGGTCCATGTGGTTGTACATAATGACTCTTCTCCACATGAGTGTTAGGAGGTTGAGGTGGAGGAGAATCCATGGAAACATGCACTGGTGGAGGTTGGTCTCATTGGTCAATTTCTCCCTCGAATGACCTCATAAGCTCATTCATGTAGGCCCAGGTTGTCCTATGTTTCATGAGCACAACCAACATAAGCCTGTCAATGAAACTAGTAACACCAAGCAATGTATATAGCTGATGACCAAGAATTTGAAACTTATTTTGTATAAATGTTATTTCCAACAGCATGTGTCACACGGGTCATGCACCCTCCAAGTGTCACATATGACATCATGACACATACATGCATATGAAAAAGTTGGTCAATGGGTAGACTTGTGAGATATGAATCATCATATATTAATGGAATTGGTATGTCATGAGGCAATAATGGTGGTCTGCTCATCTCTCGATGCAATGCGAAATTCACATTGGCCAATGTGGTATGCATGATATCTGCAATGGTTAACCACACAAAACCCTTCTCTTCAATGGCTCTTCATATTTAACAAAAGCCCCTAATGTTTAAAGAATTGAAATGCAAGAAAAAGAGGAGAACACATAGTAAACAAAAGTACAATAAACTTTTTATTAAAACAAAGAATAACTGTAAGAGCTACATTAAGGTGGATAATTTGTCCTTTTACAAAATTTGACTTGTTACTCATAGCATTTTTTAGTTAAAATACACGAGTAAAATTCATGGGCGGGTAAATACCATGGATGAATGAATACCATGGGTAGATGCCACTTACAATACCATGGATAAATTCCATAGGTGGATAACTACTATGGGTGGATAAATACCATGGGTGAATGAATACCATGGGTAGATGCCACTTACAATACCATGGGTAAATTCCATGGGTGGATAAATACCATGGGTGGATGAATACCGTAGATGGATGCCACTTTCCATTTGGATCAAGTGAAAATGAAATAGTGTTGAATGGTAGAAAATGTGAATAAAAAGAATGTAATCAATTACAAATAATATTCATTATGATCAATCTTAAACTATTTTCTTCTATTGTTCTTATTATCAAACATGTTAGTTTTGCCATTTTTTTCTATAGATCATATGAAAAGGGTGATTGAATTCGTAGACCATTCAAAGTTTTAATTCTAGCTATTGTAGTAAATGTCATACCTTGTTTCTTGCTCTCCAATATTAATAGTATCTTTCTCCAAAGTCGATCATTGTGACTTATGGAGTGTTAAATCCCAAGTAAGTTTTAATGGTAGTTGTTTTTTTATTACCTCGTTTAAACACAAAGTGACTAATAATGTTAAATGATGGAAAATGAGAATAGTAAGAATGTAGTCAATTACAAATAGTTTCTAGTTTCAAGAAGAAAATATTTCAGGAAAGTGAATATTTTATTTAAGATGAAAATTCAAGTATTTTATTTATGGTTAAATTACAATAACACATAAATCAATGCACCTCGTCAATAATTGTTATGTGCTTTCATTGAAATCAATGCAAACTATCAATATAATTACTTTTAACATAATGTACATCATACATCTAGTTACATCAAATCAAAAATCACCATCTATACTAAAATCAATGCATCTAATGCAAATAATCAAAAGGATTAGAAATAAACATCTACACTGAAATTAATGCATCTAGTGCAAACAATCAAATAGAATTTGAAATCAACATCTACACTAAAATCAATACATCTAGTGCAAGCAGTCAAATAGGATTAGAAATCAATACCTACATTGAAAATTAATGCATGATCAAAAGCTTAGTATTTAGCTAAAAAATGAAAGTTCTCATAAATTCTTCAAACCAGAGAAACCGGATAGATCTTGTCACCGAGATTCCAATGCAACTAGTTTCATCAAAATCCGAGTTCGTATGAGTAAGTTATGGTCTGTTGTTCGTTTTCCCAAACAGGTAAAAATTGTGAAAAACAATGATAGACTAATGACTTGGCAGTCCAGTCAGCACCTCAGGAATCTTCAGGGAATATTCTCCAATTTTCAGCCAGTGACACTCTGACAAGTGTCATCACCGGATTTGTCAATGTTGCTTGGGGAAGTAGAATTTTTCTCCTATTCCTAAGTTTGGAATTATCTATGGTGGATTATTTTTATTAATGGTGGAATTTTTAGGCCAATGGGGAAGGGCCACGTGGCACAACTGAAGTTTGCCACATGCCCCCCCCCCCCATGGCAAGGTGGATGGCATACGTTTTTATTGCAAGGTCGAAATGTGGGCACATTATTAATTTTATACAAAGTTGAATCAAAGGTTGGAGCCATACCACGAGCGCAACATATATCAACATATATATATGTATATCCAAAGTCAAGACCTATGGCTCGAACTATATGCCACATTCAACAAAATTATATGGAGGGGGTCGAGGTTGAACCCACAACCACCTGCCTATGACACCACTGCCTTACCACTATGCCATCAACCGAGTTCCTTAACCATTAAGGACTCTGCATTTATTTAAAGAGTATCACCGTAGAGTATGGGCGTTTGGAGGGGAACAACCCCGTGGGCTAGCCCCCTCCCACATGACCATGATTTGAATACCAGGAGCTAAAACACGTATTTCGCCGAAGTTTTTTTAAACCATATTAATTATGTTAATCCATGGTTTAACCACGATAATCCGAGATTTCCGGCTAAGTGCGAGTTAGCGCTAAACGCGCCTTAACCCCACTTAACTCATACTTATCACTTAATTAATTACAAATTATATTGGCAGAAGGTTTTGCGGACCCTCCAAATAAGGAGCGGCTCCACATTTAATGGAGTTAACTGGCGGACTTCTAGAATTAGTGGAGAAAAACTAGGAAATTTTTGTTTTTCCATAAATGAGGCAATTTTAGACTAATTTTGGCTCAGGAAGGGTCATTCTTGGTAGATTTGGATGTTTTGGAGCCATGGGAGGAGGTTTCAAAGTCAACAGGAGATTGTAAACAAAAATTTTGCGCACTTTAAGCTAATACAAAGGCCCACACTATGAAGCTGGACTAAGGAGATGTAGCCTAGGAGGGGTGAACTCCTTCATCAAAAACTTGTGTATTTGTCTTTGTTATTTTTTCTTGCTATGTTTTTATATGTTTTTGTTCAGCATTGAGTCTCCATGATTTTAATTTCATGAAATACACTTAATCTCATCAAGTTTAATGATATGTCAATCATAAACACATGTATAAACCATTGTATGATAAGAAAACCAAAGCACCTTCATGTTAATTATGAAACTGACATTAGCACGACATTACCTAACAATCAATTTCAGATCAAGTTGGTATCAGAGCACAAGGTTGCTAAAGGTTATTTTCTTTCTTTGCTTGAGATTATGCAAGAAGGGTTTTAATAGTTGCAATTTTGTGATGCTACAAGGTTGAAGTTGCAGAGAGGAGAAGGGAAGCTATTGGTTGTTAGTCCTGAGATTAGGAAAAGGATAAAGAGAGCTGAGAAAGCATCATATTCACCCAAATTTCCATTCAAAGCTGCACTTGAAGCACCTAAAGTTATATCTCTAGTAGTTAAGATTGAAGAGGTACAAATTGCACAAGAAGATGAAGTGATTGAAGAGGTACAAGCATCATAGATTGAGCTTGAATCCTTAGCAATTATGTCGGGAGTTGGAGAGACTCATGGACATTCAGAAGAAGAGAATTTCAAGAGAGACTTCAAAGACATACAAATAATGTTTAAAGTCATGTTTGATGCATTCACTTCAGAAATAGGAGGAGAGGGTTCTAAGCCTCTACATGGAGAAGGATCTTCACATGGTACGAAGGATGAAGAGAAGAGTTAGAAAGGTAGTTGAGGAAATACACCTCCATCTCCACCATCATCATCCTCATCATATTCATCAACATCTTCATCTTCCACTTCCACTACAAAAACCACCCACACTCATTCAAAAATCCCAAAAGGAAAAACTCCATTACTCAAGTTGGACATCAAGTTTGAACCTCCCATGTGCAATGGTGAGGTAAATGCAGAGAAGTTAGAAAATTGGATCCGTCAATTGGAAGTACATTGTAGAATTTAGAATCTACAAGAGGATGGCATAAATATCTAGTTAGCTTCATTAAGGCTAGAAGGAGGAACACTAGTTTGGTGGGAGGCAAAGACTCAAGAGGAAATGTGAATTCATGGTAAGATGTCCATTTCTTGGTTTGAATTCATTTCTTCCATTAAAAGATATTTTTATCCATTAGCCTATATGCAAAAAGAAATAACAAGTTGGCAAAACTTTAGGCAACTCAAAGGCCAAACTATTCAAGAGTACACCTAGGAGTTTAGAAAGAGGGCTTTGTTATTAGGAGTAAACTTGAATTCACAAGACACACTCTTGAAATAAATTTGGGGTTTGCATTCCTACTTGAAACATATTATCCTTATGTTTAACCTATTGGGGTCCTGTGATTTATAAGATTGGCATACTAAATGACAAGGAAACATCAGAACCACTTTGGAATCCTAGGATCTAGCCCTCCTGGATTCAGAAAGGGATCTCTCTATATGTGTTTTCAAAGATATATCTTCAAGGCTTATGAGATGATATGAGGCTAGTTATGGAGCACAAGGGATTTTTTGTTTTTGGTTGGGAATAATTAAAGGGAAGGTCATGTGAAGTGAAGAAGGAAATAAGTGGAAGGACGTTTAAGCATGGGAAGATAGGTCAAAAAACAGTACTAAACCATTGGGCTATGGAGTCATAAAATGGTTTACTTGCACAGCAGTTATACAAGGGTTTTCAAAGGGCAAGTCATCTATATCAGAAGATCTTTTAAGTTGAATTGATTGAGTGAAACATTAAGGAGTGAGGTGAAATAAGCAACATGTAAGAAAACAAAGGGCAGCCTAAGATCATGTAAGGACTTTTAACCTATCCTACTTTGACATACTCTTAGGAACAGAAAACATATAATAAAACAAAGTGGAAGCTAAGATCAGGTAAGGAATTTTAACCTAACCTGCTTTTGACATGCACTCAAAGGAAAAAACATGTAAGATAAACATAAAAATCAACCTAAGATCAGGTAAGGACTTTTAACAAAGCCTGCTTTTGGCACACTTTAAAGGGAAATCTTCAAAACAATTGTTTAAGACTAAACAAGGGATAGGGCTAACCATAAAATTCCTTGATTAAAACTCTACTTAGCATGTAATGAAGAAATCATTCAAGAACAACATCTCAAGTTCTACTCAGCTAGACACGGGCTCACCAACATTCATTGACTAGTTATACTCTATTGAAATCATTCCCAAATACACATTTAGAAGAAAACATAAAGACAAAGATTTATCAGTGAGATCTAGGGTACTTCGCAGTAAATCCCACTCTATATTTGCTGTTCTTTATCAGAGAATATGAACACAATGGAAACATAAGGAAAATAACAGTTACAGTGAGAATAACATCACCAATTATTTAGATTAGGATCCAGTGAATCTAATTGTCTATTGATGTTCAAAACTAGTTACATACTTTGAGTCCAATAGCTTTTACAGTCCAATGCTTTTCTTCCCAGCCTACTATATTACAAACTACTCAGAAACTCTTACTCAATAACAGTTTAGACAATTAACAATTTCCCAACCTTTTACAATGAGTTTTCTGTGAATATTTATAGGTGAATGAGGAAGAGTGTGGCAGAAATGGTAATAAATATCAATTAATACAGAGGGGGAAAAGGTGGACGAATGCCCATTTTTCTTAATGAACCTTGCATTAACTTATGGTACCAATTTAGTAGTTTTCCTATCTTTGGGGCATATCTGGTAGGCATGGTAATAACTCAGAAGTATGCTTCTTTGAAGATAACTATGGCTGAAGTACTCTGTTGACTTCTCGGATAAGAAAACTGTCATTTTTTTGGGTTTTGTAGCCCCATTAGTTTCGCAGAGGGTTTGTCAGCAGGATGGCTGTCAAAGTGTCTATGGAAAGTAAAGCAGATGGCAGGTGTCTTGTTGGTGGAGTAATAGCTTCTGTAGATGTGGCTCTGACTTTCTTCTGCTGATCTGTCTTGTTTCCTTTGTGTACAGGTGGCTCAGCTTCCTTCTGCAATGGAGGGTTTGATGTGTAATCAATGTCCAAGAAACATTGATTAAACTCTGAAATTCGACCCCTCAGCCCCTTTAAATATTGATTCTTTGGTTGTGGGAGACCTGTGGATAAATCCACCATTAAACCTGCACATGAAAACAAACTGGTTAAGAAATCCTATGTTTCTTGGTTTAACTGCAACAAAGGGCTCGAGCGTGGGCAGAGGAGCAGTGCAGAGGAGGTGAATGCAGCGGGGTGAGATTCCATGGCGGAAACCAGACAGAGAAGGTTTAAACGGGATTTATGGCGCGAAATATAGAAAGGTGGTTTTGGAAAACTGACAGCGGTTTTCGCGTGGGGTGAAGGCGGTAACTGGTTTGGAGCAAGGGGAACGTGATACGGTCTAATGGTTGACACGTGTGCTCTTGAAAATTGCCCATTTCGCATTCAAAGTGCATGGAGATGAGGAGGGGAAAAATGAACGTGAAATGGAATCTGGGCCGTTAGATCTGAGGGGGGCAGATCTATGGTTGGGAATGAATGCGGAGGGATAAGAGTAGCACGGCAGGAAGGAATGGTGGGGCCGGGCTAATGCATGTCTAGGAAAAAATCATCTTTTTTGCGTTCAAGAATGGGTTTTAGATCGTTATGGAGGAACGGGTGTGAAAATGCATCTGGGCCGTTAGATCTTGGGGGGGGGGGGGATATCAACGGTGGAGATCTTACAGGAACACAATGGGAAGGCCCCGCGTGATCGGGTGGGACCAGCGGGAATAAAGGGGAAATTGAAAGAAAAATGCGCAATGCGGGTCACTAGAGGTACGAACAAATTGGTGGGTCGAGTGCCTCCGCAGTCAATCTTAGCCGTTGGATCGGGATCAAGAATGGACGGTGGAGCTAAGAGTCAGGGAAGGATGGATTAGAATGTTGCGATGGCCGATGAGCGATGGAGCGATGGAGTGATGTGCTGATGCAGTGATGTGCCGATGTAGTGATGTGTTGATGGAGCGATGGAGCAATGGAGCGATGTGCCGATGCAATGATGTGTCGATGCAACGATGTACCGATGGGACGATGGAGTGATGGAGCGACGGAAAATAGCCGTCGGATCTTGAGGAAGATCGACGATAGATATTTTCATTGGGAGATCCGCATATCGGCAGAGAAAGGGCAGGAACACGGGAACGAGAAATTCCGACGTGCCGATGCGATGAAGTGGAGCAATTGAAGAATGCTGATGCGATGAGCAGATCGGCATATCAGAAATCGGCAGAAAAATAGGTAAAGGCTTGAGAAATTTGAAAACGCTGATGGCCGATAGGCTTAGCGCCTTGGTCGCAGGCGTGGTTACAAGGCGGGAAAAGGGGTTAGGGGCTTAAGCAAAAGCGCTTCAGGCCCTATATGTAAAAATGAAGTATTAGGCCAAAAATGGAGGTTTTTTAATGGTTTTTGGAGGTTCCGATAGGATGGAAAAAGGGTTTTAAACCAAAACCAAGGGGACTTCCAAGGCTTAGAAGGGGGTTTGAGGAAGTAGAGGTAAAAATGAGGAAAGTGGGGTGATTTTTGCAGAGGGATTTCTAAAAGGTAAATGGTGAAAAGTGGGTCTAAAGAGCAGTTTCTTTTATAACAGCAAGGTTCCTTGGAATGCTCTTTTTAAGGAAAACAATAGTGAAGATTACTCTTAATTCAGAGGACACCAAAGGCTTCAAGAGTGAGAATTTTTCTATGAAGATAATCTCTTGAAGGCTTACAAAACAAATTTATCTATCATCTGTTGCAGCAAAGTTTATTGATGGCTAACAATGGCTCCACTTGGGGATGGCAGCTCCTTGGAGGTGTCAAGAACCTCAGAAATTTTATCTCTGGGATGTAGATCAATGCCTTATCCTTGAAAACCTTTTCTTCCTTGATCATGCTGCTTACAAAAGATGATCAGTATTTCATTATAACCAATCAATTTTCCCCAAACAACTACCTACACAGCCTACATTCCTAACATTTTCTCTTCAGTAGGGTGCACTTGGACTTGCAAACCCTTTGACATCAACATTTTATTCCTTTGAAAGCATGAAAAACTAATCTAAATCTACCCTTATTTCTCCATGATTTCAGGTTAAACAGTTGAACTCATAGCTTCTCTACCTAATCTACTATCTGTCAGGATTAAACTGTCTGATAGATCTACATTCTCTACATTCTAAAACAGAAATTGAAAACACAGTCAAACCATGATTAAGCTATCTGATTTGCTGTGAGACTATGGCATAGAAACAAGTTGCTCATAGACCTTTATTTGTAGAAAAGTAAAATAAAACTTGGAAGGCTTAAGATCTGAAAATTACAAGCATCCTTCATTATTTCTTTCAGCTCTGATTTTGATCTCTTTGAGTTGTTTTCTTCTTCTTTACCTGGTTCAAGTTTTCAACATGTTAGAACCAGTCTTCTTTGTAGCTTTGGCTCAGGTTTTGAGCTGATTAGAGCCATTCTTTCTCTTTGATTCTTTGGTTCAGATTTTGAGCATGTTTGAACCATTCTTTTTCTATCTTAATCTAATCTACTAATAAGCCAAGATTAAACAGTTTGGCAAATATTCTTCACTAACCTATCAGCAGTAAATTGAAATCTATCTAGCCATGATTAGGCTGTATGACTAGATAGCAGTGCTCTTTCAAGGAGTGGCATTTAAGCTTGCACACTTTCAGATTTTCCTTCTTTTTTGGTATGGGGTTGTACCTTTCTCTTTTTCTAGTCTACCCTCTTTTCTCTTTTCTATTGTTTTTGTATTTTTCTCTTTTTCAAAACAAAACAAAGCAGTGATATTTACAATGGAAAATGAAAGCTTTAAACATAGGTTTCAGCAGAAACAATGTTTGAGCATCCTGCCATTGACGGCCTTTAAAGCAGTCGCCATCCATATCTTGTAGAAAAAATGCATTATGACCAATGGTAGATTGAATGATGTAAGGGCCTTGCCATAAATTGTCAAACTTTCCATGTTTGCCCTTATCTTCTCTCCTGGAATCCCATTTGAGTACTCTGTCACCAATCTTGAAATCACTGGCCTTTGTCCTCTTATCAAACAGCTTTTTGATGTTCTCTTGTACTTTCTGTGCTCTGTTATAAACTCCTTCCCTTGTTTGCTGAAGATGTATGGTCTGATTTATCCTTCTCATCATGCTATACTCTTTTGATTGTATTTCTTGGACCAACCTCATCACTAGCACTCCTAAGCTAGTAGGAAAAATTTCATCTGCTCCATAGACCAGCTGATAGGGATACATTCCAATTGATTTCTTTGTTGTCAATCTATCTGCCCACAAAGCATGTACCAACTTGTTGTGCCATGACCTCTAATTTTCTTCCAGCAGCTTCTTTATTATGTTTATCAGGCTCTTATTGGAAGATTCTACCAACCCATTACCTTGAGGGTAATAAGATGTGGAATGACCAAGCACAATCTGATATCTGTGACAGAAATCAACCATCTTTTTAGAACCAAATGCAGCAGCATTGTCAGTGATGATTTTCCTAGGGCAGCCAAATCTAGATAGGATATGGTCTTCAAGGAATTTTATGATAACTGAATCTGTGGAATTCCTAGAAGGGATGGCTTCTATCCATTTGGTGAAATAATCAGTGGTTATTAGCATCCATCTATGTTGGGCAGATGAGGCAGGATGGATCTCCCCAATGAAGTCTAGGCCCCACTATTGAAAAGGAGCTTCAACAGTGATTGGTTGCAATGGTAAGGGAAGCAGTTTTCTCTTGCCTTCAAATATTTGGCATCTGTGGTAGGAAACTATCATTTTGTGGACATCTTGGAAGAGGGTGGACCAGTAATATCCAGCTCTAAGGATTTTATTAGCAGTGGTTTTCCAATTTAGGTGGTCTCCACACTCTTCTTCATGAAACTCATGCTTTATCCTATCTGCATCAACCTCAAGAAAACATTTAAGTAATAAACCACTGGCATTTTTCCAATATAAACATTTATCTAAAATGCAGTAATTAACAGCCTTTAACTTTAAAAATCTTTCCTTTGTTTTAGACATACCAGGAGGGGCATTGAGATTAGTGAGCACATACAAAATATCATCATACCAGGATGAATTGAGGAAATGATCTTCAATAAGTGGGGTTTGTAATTCGTCCTGTTCATCTAATGCATCTATCATGTTTATGTGAAGTGCTTGCAAGTTAGATTCAGCCATTAATTTTGCAAGGCCTTGACCCTTGATGAGTTTAGTGGGTTTAATTTCCAAATCATATTCCAGTATCACAGCAATCCACTTTCCTCTTTTTCCATCGGGGTCTTGTGACAAAATGTCTTTTACCACTATATTAGGCACAAATGCAATAATGTGCGAGTGTAAGATATAAACTTTGAAATCCTTCAAGGCTTCGACCAATGCATAGGCCTGTTTTTCCATGATATTATATTTCAGAGGTGCATCTCTTAATGCCTTGCTGAAAAATGTAATTGGTTGTTCCTGTCCTTCTGGATTTTTCTGTAATATGACAGTAGCCACAATATGTTCTGATGCAAATGAAAATATGAGGAAGTCCTTAGTGAAATCAGGATTGATAAGGACTGGTGCTTAGGTAAGTGCATGTTTGACCAGTTCAAAGGATTTCTTTGCTTCTAAGGTCCATTTAACTCCTATCTCTTTCTTTAACATGTTTTTCATGTTTCTAAGGAGTTCTGCCAGGTTGGGTATGAACCTTCTTAAGAAATTAATCTTTCCAATGAAAGATTGAAGTTTTTTGATGTTTCTGGGGTGACTGATCTGCAATATACCTTCAACCCTTTTTGGGTCTATTTTAATCCCTTTTTCAGATATGATGTGGCCAAGAAGCTTACCTTATTGGAGACCAAACAATGTCTTTTTGGGATTTAAAGATAGCCCAAACTTTCTACATTTCTCAAAGACCTTTCTTAGGTGTGCTAGGTGTTCTTCATCAATTTTGGAATAGACTGTAATGTCATCTAAATAAATCACAATGAAGTGTCCTATTTCTTCTGAGAAAGCAATGTCCATGTCTCTTTGAAAGGTGGCACCAGAATTCATTAATCCAAAAGGCATTTTCACATACATGAAAGTGCCACAAGGAGTAGTGAAGGATGTTTTCAGTTTATCCTCAGGAAGCACCAATATTTGATTATATCCTAAAAAGCCATCCAGCAAAGAAATCCTCTTGGAACCAACTACCCTTTGTAAGATGTGTTCCATTTTAGGCAAGGGATATTTGTCCTTTAGGGAGGCTCTGTTCAAGTTCCTAAAGTTAATACAGAGCCTTATTTCTCCTGTTTTCTTTCTTACAGCCACAAGATTGGAAACCCACTCTAAGTATCTCACAGGGACAATAATCCCAGCGTCATACATTTTCCTAATTTCCTTCTCAACAGGGATAACTGCACAAGGTTTATTCTGCGCAATTTCTATCTAAATGGTTTTTGGTTTTCTTTAAGTGGTATCTTGTGCTGAATTGTCTCTGTGTCATATGCCTTTAAATCCTCATAGCTCCAAGAAAATACATCAGAAAATTCTTTAAACAACTTAATATATTTTAGTTTTATGTGAGTTGGGAGTGTTTTAGATAACTTGATCATTTTAGGCTTGTCTTTACTGCCTATATTGCATTCCTCAATATCTGATTTAGTGGGTTCTATTGTTGGTTTCTTGGAAACGTCATTAAAATCAAACAAGTCTTCTAGAGGGGCTAGTCGTTTGGGTAAACCTTTGTATTTAGCCTGTAGTACCTCTATGTCTTCTTTTCCTGAGTTTATGTACTCTTCTGTTTGATTTTCAAACTCTCTGGTTAGCAGATTAATTTCTGCAATGGGAGAAGGTTCCTTTTCAACAGGTTGTTCTTCATTAAGACAGTCGGTATCATACTTTGAGTCTGAATTTGGAAATTCAAACTCATTTCTAAACTGCAGAAAGTCTTTTATCTGTTTATGTCCCTCAAAGACCTACCAATATTTTTCATTCTCTGGGACAGCTGGTCTATATCTTACTTGGACTGTGAACAGTTTGCTGTCATAAGGTCTTTGACATGAACTGGCATCACAAGATAATCCATTGGCAATAATGTTTTGATCTCTAGGGACAAAAACAAGTTCATATTCCTCAAAAGTTTTCAGAAGGTCCATAACATCATTTCTATAGGCTCTTAGTCTTGGATGTTTGGCAGTGTACTCTCCATTTATTTGTCTAATGATTAGTTCGGAATCTCCATGAACAACTATCCTCTTAGCCCCTAATTTCTTCAGTAAATGTAGGCCTAATAGGAGTGCTTCATACTCTGCTATGTTATTTGTGCATTGGAACTTTAACTTGTATGAATGGCTTTCAGCGTGATTATTCTCTGTGTTGTGAAGCCACACACCTGCTCCTACACCAGTTATATTACAAGACCCATCAAAACTCATACTCCAAAGGGGGCTAGTTTCGGACTTGTTACTGTTTTCATTACTGCCCCCTTTGTCTTGTGTGTTCTGACTGTCATCCTGCAGTTCTATGGGTTCTGCAACATATTTATGTTGTTCTTGTTCCTTAAATTTTTCATGGAGTTGAGGCTTTTCTTCTTGACTTTCGTGATTTTCACTAAGCTGATGGACTGTGGATGGTTCATACTCTCTGTTTTGTTTGTTGTAATTTTCAGTTTTGGCAAACTGTTTGAGAGCTTCTCCCTCCCTATTCTCTCCTTCCATGTTTTCTGTTATGTTGGGTGCTTGTTCACTATCCAACTCTAGTTCACCAAAGCTCTCATCATTGCAAAGAATGAATGAGTCTAGGTCTGTATGGATAGAATAAAGAGGGGAATTTTCTGATTTTTCTTGACTGCTCACCATGAATTTCATGTGTGATTCCCTATAAAATCTTCTAAGTTGACTGAAGATGAGGATAGTGGCATATGTCATGTCCATCTGCATGGTACCTTAAAGCTTGGCACCCAATGATCTTGAAAGAAGCATGCCATATTTGGGGGGCACATCAGCCACTACCACATCCATCACCATGCATTTGGGTCAAATTTACACAAATATCTTTGATCAAGCCTAAGCATTTTACTCTACTGGAATCAAAAGAATACAAATCTTTGTATGGTCTAGTTATCTCAAGGCCTAATCTCTCCATGATTACTTTGGGCATGAGGTTATGTGAAGCCCCTGAATCATGCATAGCGTTGTGTAAAATCTTGTCATGGATATTCAAACTGACATAGAAAGGAGGGACCACTCCTTCTTGGAAATTTCCTTCAATTTTAGGACCAAATAAAAGGGCTGGTTGATCATCATTTAAGTTGACTGAGTCATTATTTTCTTCTATGTTCAAAGCTTTTAACACCTGACACTTATATACATCTTGAGTGACTAACTCAGTGAGGGGGACAGAGATCTTGATTTTAGCAATTTCACTCTCCAAATTGAAAGGAAACTTATTCTTTGAAAGGCTCAAATCTGTCTTGTTAGTCACAAACTTATCAGCAAATTCAACTTGCTGGTTTTTACTATGTACATCAGTTGAGACTGCCTTTACAAGGACACTAGCTAAAGTGCTAGTGTTGCTAGGGTCAACACTCTGTTTATCAGTGGTTTGAGTGTCTTTGCCCTTGCTTTTACCAGAACTGGTAGTTGCTATTTTTTTGTTTTCAACAACCTTTCTAATCATCTTTTCAGATCTATTTTTAGCAGTAGTTTCAGAGGTCTTTGTTTGGGGAGTTTCTTGGTTCTTTTTTCTTCTGAGGTCATATTGTTTGTGGACCTCCATGATAGCATTATCAAAGCCTTGCCTATAGTCTTCAAATTATAAGCCTTCATTATCATAATATGTATATGTGGCCTGGTCATCTTCCGTGCAAAAGGCAGGGTCTTCATTACTTCCTCCCAGCATGTTTATAACAGTCCCCTCTGGCTCTTCTATCATTCCCTCATCTTCATCAACATAATTTTCTTGAAATGGAGGTCTGACATGTTGATCAGAATCTCTTTGCCACATCTGAGGGGGGTTTTTCCTAAAGTTCTGGTTCTGATTTTGAGTCTGGTTCCTATTCTGAGCATTTTTTTGGACAACCAACCTCTCCATCATTTTTTCCAACCTGTTCATGTTCTTGGCTAGATGGTCTAATTTTGAATCAGATGTGGAAGGTGCAGTGTCTTCCCTATATGTTTCTTTCTTTTCAGACCTCATCCTAGCTCTCTTCTCAATCAGATTGGCTTCCACACTAAGAGCTCCCTTCTGCATGTCTTCTAAATTTAAGGGATCCCGTTCTCTTAGTTGATAGGCCATCTAGAGATAAAATCCTTTAGGGAATTTGGCCAAATCTGAACCTTGAGGAGGTTTCAAATCTGGGGGTAGTGCGTTATAAACACTATTGAATCTAGTGCAATAAATTTGACCACTCTCCCAAGCATTTATCTTGAGGTTGTTGTAATCCGAAAGTATTTGGAGAGGGTTTTTCCTCATTTCCCATTTGTTTATGAATGTTTGATGTAAAGAAGGGAGATCATTGATACTATTAGGAGTTAAACCTTTAAACCATTTCTTGGCTTCTCCTCCTAAACTTTGGGCAAAGATTCACATCTTCTATTTCCATATAATCAAAGGCATCATTCAAATTTTCTACATGCTGTTGAGCAGTAGTGGATTCATTTCCTGTGAAATGAGGAATTATGGATTGATATTCATTGGGTAAAGGAACCAAAGGTTGTGGTAACACTAGGGGAGCATACCATTCTACCATGATAGGGTTTTGTGGGAGGAAAGGAGTGGTTTGAATAATGGGGATATGGATGACAGAGGTGTTGGGACCACCAAGAGACCGTTGAGTAGATTTGGGGTGAGCGAAAACAAAGTTATGAATGAAATGAAGATCAGGAGGTGTGGATGGAGGGGTTTCTCTGCTACTTATATGTTGACCACTATGTTTTGGTGAACTTGGAGGCTCAAATTCTGTCTGATATATCCCACTAAGTGACTTGGTTCTTGGTAAACTTCTTAAAAAGGGTGAGTCAACTTGGGTATCTGATAGAGCTGCAAGGATTTCAGGCTCAGAGTTAGCTCTATGAATGGGTCTGACAATATTTGGATCCCTAGATGCAGGAGACTTCCTAAGAATGATTTCCGGATTATCAACTATTTCAGGAGGATTTGGGTCAGGAAAAGCTCTGGTATGAATTCTTCTTGAAGCCAGTATGTTAAGATTCCAGACCCAACGAGAAGAAAGTTAGCCAGATATGACAATATTTGGAGGCAAACTAGTCTTTTAACAAAGGAAACTTAATCCTCAAAGTTTCTTAATCATGGGTGAGCATGATGTTTTAATGGTAGTGTGGGCTGCCCCAGTGGAGTCTTTGTGAAACCAGGAATACTCAACAGGCCTACTAATCACTAGTGGAGTATTTTGGTCTCTTAGGAGTTGTGGAGTCGCCAGGTGGATGATTTCAAATGTTCAAGATGAGTTGTTGTCCACCACAGTAATTAACTACCAATCTAAGGCTGTTGTGGGTCTTCTAAGATCTTAAGGATGTCTAAGATGCAATTTAATCTGAATGTCTCCAGTGGAATCGCCATTATGTTGGGGTCCTGTGATTTAGCAGATTGGCATACTAAATGACAAGGCAACATCAGAACCACTTCGGAATCCTAGGATCTAACCCTCCTGGATTCAGAGAGGGATCTCTCTATATGTGTTTTCAAAGATATATCTTCAAGGCTTATGAGATGATATGAGGCTAGTTATGGAGCACAAGGGATTTGTTTGTTTTTGGTTGGGAATCATTAAAGGGAAGGTCATGTGAAGTGAAGAAGGAAATAAGTGGAAGGAAGTTTGAGCATGGGAAGATAGGTCAAAAAACAGTACTAAACCATTGGCCTATGGAGTCACAAAAGGGTTTACTTGCACAACAGTTATACAAGAGTTTTCAAAGGGAAAGTCATCTATATCAGAAGATCTTTTAAGTTGAATCGATGGAGTGAAACATTAAGGAGTGAGGTGAAAGAAGCAACATGTAAGAAAACAAAGGGCAGCCTAAGATCAGGTAAGGAATTTTAACCTATCATGCTTTGAAATACTCTTAGGAACAAAAAACATATAATAATAAAAAAGGGAAAGCTAAGATCAGGTAAGGACTTTTAACCTAGCCTGCTTTTGACATGCACTCAAAGGAAAAAACATGTAAGATAAACATAAAAAGCAACCTAAGATCAGGTAAGGACTTTTAACCAAGCCTGATTTTGGCACACTTTAAATTAAAATCTTCAAAACAACTGTTTAAGACTAAAGAAGGGACAGGGATAACCATAAACTTCCTTGATTAAAACTCTACTTAGCATGTAATGAAGAAATCATTCAAGAACAACATCTCAAGTTCTACTGAGCCAAACATGGGCTCACCAACATTCATTGACTGGATATACTCTATTGAAATCATTCCCAAATACACATTTAGAAGAAAACATAAAGACAAAGATTTATCAATGAGAGCTAGGGTACTTCGCAGTAAATCCCACTCTATATTTATTGTTCTTTATCAGAGAATATGAACACAGTGGAAACATAAGGAAAATAATAGTTACAGTGAGAATAACATCACCAATGATTTAGATCAGGATTAAATGAATATGCTTATCTATTGATGTGAAAAACCAGTTACATACTTTGAGTCCAATAGCTTTTATAGTCCAATTCTTTTCTTCCCAGCCTACTATATTAAAAACTACTTAGAAACTCCTACTCAATAACAGTTCAGATAATTAATAATTTCCCAACCTTTTACAATGAGTTTTCTGTGAATATTTATAGGTGAATGAGGAAGAGCGTGGCAGAAATGATAATAAATATCAATTAATACAGAGGGGGAAAAGGTGGTCGAATGCCCATTCTGCTTAATGAACCTTGCATTAATTGATGGTACCAATTTACTAGTTTTCCTGTCTTTGGGGCATATCTGGTAGGCATGGTAATAACTCAGAAGTATGTTTCTTTGAAGATAATTGTGGCTGAAGTACCCTGTTGACTTATCGGATAAGCAAATTGTCAGTTTTTTGGGTTTTGTAGCCCCATGCTTGCTTAATAACTGTTCTGACAGTTTCACAAAGGGTTTGTCAGCAGGATGGCTATCAAAGTGTCTATGGAAAGTAAAGCAGGCAGCAGGTGTCCTGTTGGTGGAGTAATAGCTTCTGTAGATGTGGCTCTGACTTTCTTCTACTGATATGTCTTGTTTCCTTTATGTACAGGTGGCTCGGATTCCTTCTGTACTGGAGAGTTTGATGTGTAATAAATGTCGAAGAAACATTGATTAAACTTTGAAATTCGACCCCTCAGCCCCTTTAAACACTGATTCTTTGGTTGTGGGAGACCTGTGGATAAATCCACCATTAAACCTGCACACGACAACAAACTGGTTAAGAAATCCTGCGTTTCTTGGTTTAACTGCAACAGAGGGCTCGGGCGTGGGCGGAGGAGAAGTGCAGAGGAGGTGAATGCAACGGGGTGAGCTTCCATGGCGGAAACCAGACAGAGAAGGTTTAAACAGGATTTATTGCGCGAAATATAGAAAGGTAGTTTCGAAAAACCGGCAGCGGTTTCGTGTGGGGTGAAGGCGGTAAATGGTTTGGAGCAAGGGGAACGCAATACGGTCCAATGGTTGACACGTACGCTCTTGAAAACCACCCATTTCACATTCAAAGTGCACGAAGATGAGGAGGGTAAAAATGAACGTGAAATGGAATCTGGGCAGTTAGATCTTAGGGGGGCAGATCTACAGTTGGGAATGAATGCGGAGGGATAAGAGTAGCACGAAGAGAAGGAATGGTGGGGCCGGGCTAATGCATGTCCAGGAAAAAATGGTCTTTTTTGTGTTAAAAAACAGGGTTTAGAGGGCTATGGAGGAATGGGTGTGAAAATGCATCTGGGTCGTTAGATATGGGGGGGGGGGGGGGGCAGGGGGGGCAGATCAACAATGGAGATCTCACGGGAACACAATAGAAAGGCCCCGCATGGTCAGGTGGGACCAACGGGAATAAAGGGGAAATTGAAATAAAAATGCTTAATGCGAGGCAATGGAGGTACGAACAAATTAGCAGGTCGAGTGCCTCCGCAGTCAATATTAGCCATTGGATTGGGATCAAGATTGGACGGTGGAGATTTCCTCGGCGGTTCGGCAATTGGCAGAGGTAAAATTCCGGGAAGGAGGGATTAGAATGTTGCGATGGCCGATGAGCGACGGAGCGATGGAGCGATGTGCCGATGGAGCAATGGAGCAATGTGCCAATGCAGCGATGTGCTGATGGGTCGATGGAGTGATGGAGCGACGGGCCGATAGTCGTCGGATCTTGAGGAAGATCGACGGTGGAGATTTTCATCAGGAGATCAACATATCGACAGAGAAAGGGTCCGAGAACATGGGAACGGGAAATGTTGACGCGTCGATGCAATGAAGTGGAGCGATTGAAGAATGTCGATGCGATGAGCGCATCGACATATCATAAATCGATAGAAAAACATGTAAAGTCATGAGGAATTTGAAAACGCCGATGGCCGATAGGCTTAGCACCTTGGTCGCGGGCGCAGTCACAAGGCGGGAAAAGAGGTTAGGGGCTTAAGAAAAAGCGCTTAAGGCCCTATATGTAAAAATGAAGTTTTAGGCCGAAAATGGAGGTTTTTTAATGGTTTTTGGAGGTTCCGATAGGATGGAAAAATGGTTTTAAACCAAAACCAAGGCGACTTCCAAGGCTTAGAAGGGGATTTGAGGAAGTAGAGGGAAAAATGAGGAAAATGGGGGGATTTTTGCAGAGGGATTTCCAAAAGGCAAATGGTGAAAAATGGGTCTGAAGAATAGTTTCTTTTATAACAGTAGGGTTCCTTGGAATGCTCTTTTTAAGGAAACAACAGTGAATATTACTCTTAATTCAGAGGACACCAAAGGCTTCAAGAATGAGTAGTTTTCTATGAAGATAATGTCTTGAAGGCTTACAAAACAAATTTAGCCATCATCTGCTACAGAAAAGTTTACTGATGGCTAACATAACCCAAACAGCTTAGATGAAGTATGTGTGCAATCCACACATCTTGAAGCAAGGGGAAAGAACATTCAAGAATAGGGTAGTAAGAAGAATCCATTCAAGGGTAAGGGAAAAGAGAAGGGAGGAAAATGGAAGGGAAAGAAGAATGCAAGCATCAAGAAAGAAGGGGAGAAAACTACATGAATTTTTTTTCCAAACAGGGGCATGATGAAGCTAATTGTTGGAAACTACATCCTGAAATAAGGCCAAATAAACCAAATAACAAAGGGAAACAAAAGATGACCGCCACCACACAACAAGATCTTGGATCTGATTCAGGAGATGAGACCAAGATAATAGCCATGGCTAACAAAGGAAAGGAAGCCATAACAATTACTGGTTCCTCAAATAGTCACAACAACACTCCAAATGAAGACACAAGGATATAATTGTTCCATGTTAGAGTGATTTCAAATCATACAAAGTTTGATGCATTGTTTGATAGCGAGTCACAAGAAAACCTGATTTTAGAAGACTTGGTCAAAAATATTAACCTTGAAACAGTACCACATCATAAACCATACCATTTAGGTTGGATAGTTAAGAATGCCAATTTACAGGTTACAAGGAAATGCATATTTTGATTTGCTATTACTGCAAACTTTGTTTATGAAGTCGAGTTAGATGTGGTTCCACTTGAAATTTTCGGGATTATCTTGGGAATTCCATATTTGGATGATAGGAAATCAGTGTTTTATCGCCATGAGAAAAAATATAATTTTATTAAGGATGGGGTGGAGTATATTGTGAGATCTCATCGCAAGAAATTGAATATTTCTTTAGTTAATGCAGGGCAAATGAAGAGGCTATTTAATGCAAGTAAAAATTTTGTGCTTCTCATGATCAAGAAAAAGGATGATGTTGACTATGACTCTTTTGAAGGATGTGATGACAAATTAAAATCTGATTTTTTTGATGTGGTAAGTCAGCATGGCGAGATATTTCAAGAACCAAATGGGTTACCTCCCAAGAGGGGAATTCAGCATGAGATTTAGTTGCAACAGGATGTTCCACTTCCAAACATTGGTATGTATCGCATTTCAATTATGGAGATTTTGTAAATCAAGAAGAAAATTCAAGAATTTATAAAAAAAGGTATCATACGCCCATCTACTCCGCCATGTGGTTCACCAATTTTTTTGGTACCAAAGAAGGATGAGACTTGGTGCATATGCATCGATTTCCATGCACTGAATAAAATCACGGTAAAGAATCACTACCCACTCCCACACATTGATGATTTGATATATCATTTGAAGTATGCAAGATATTTCACTAAGTTCGACTTTTGAAGTGGCTATCATCAAGTTAGAATAGCTGAGGAGGACATTTGGAAAACTACTTTTAAAACTAGACAAAGATTGTTTGAGTGGCTAGTTATGAAATTTGGTCTAACAAATTCTCCAACTACTTTCATGAGAGTCATGAATGATGTACCTAGACCATTTCTAGATGACTTTGTCGTTGTTTACTTAGATGAAATACTTATATTCAATAAATCAAGAGAAGAACATGTCATGCGTGTGAACAAGGTACTTGATGTCTTGAAAAAAGAGAAATTATTTTTAAAGATGTCGAAGTGTGAGTTTGGCAAGACTTCTTTAGTGTATTTGGAACACATTGTTGGAGGAGGTGAGTTGAAGATAGACCCTTACAAAATAAAGGTCATTTTGAATTGGCCCAAGCCCAATACAGTTACAGAGGTAAGAAGCTTTCTTGGGGTAGCACAGTATTGGAGGTAATTCATTGCTAATTTTTCTTCCATTACAACTTCGTTACATGCATTGAAAAGTGTCAAGAAAGTCTTCCGTTGGGGAGATATGAAGCAAAAATCATTTGATGATTTAAAGAAAAATATAATTTCATCACCGGTATTGGCTCTTCCGGATCTTAGACAACCATTTGAGATCCAAATAGATGCAAGTGATTATGTTATGGGAACAGTTCTCATGTAACATGGTAAGCCTATTTCGTTGCATTCTGAAATTTTTAATGGAGTTGTGACTAATTATCCCACCTATGACAAAAAGTTATATGCATTGGTACAAATTGTAAAGAAATGGAGGCATTATTTGATGGGGAAAGAGAAAATTATCCATACCGACCATAAACCATTGCAGTACTTACAATCAAAGTCAAAGTTGCAACAATCAAGACATTTCAGATGGATGGGATTTCTACAACAATTTCATTTGGTTATCAGGTAAAAAAAGTGACAATTGTACTTGATTATAATAGATGAATTTACAATAGGCCTAGAGAGAATATTGGTTATTTGGTCATAGTGACATAGATAAGGCAAGGAAGTTCATTGAGAAAATTAAGTTGATACATCACATAGTGCAAGTGAAACTTGAAAAGAGTCAAAGCAGCTACAAGGCAAGGCATGATAAACACCATGTTGATCAAAAATTCCATGTTGGAAATGAATTTTTGTTGTATATCAACAAAGAAAGATTGCAAGGGGAAGGTAAAAAGCTCAATCCAATCCATTATGGTCCACTTAAAATTCTGGAAAAGATTGGTACTAATGCATTTAAGCTAGATTTTCCTCCTTATATGAAAATATATTTTGTCATTAATGTTGTGAATTTGAGATTGTTTGAGCCTCCTTTGTTGTGAAACCAGCTCCAAAAAGAGAAGAAAAGAGATATCAATGCCTTAGAAATAAGCCACTTCGAGGGGGAAACCTCCAATAAATTACATGAACGAAACATTCTTGGATGATACAAATGACAAAACCTCCTTTCTATATATAGGAGTCCATGGGGCCACAATGTAATTCTATTGGGGCCACCATGTAATCCTAGCCGACCTAACAATAATAATTTAAGGGCACAATAATAACAATATGGGGGTTATAGGGGTACAACAATAACAATAAGAGGGTTACACGAACAACAATAAGGGACTATACTAGTAATATAAGGACCTACATGCTCCTCTCCTTCAAAAAGGTGTTGTCCTCAATGCTTGAGTTTCTCTGAGTGCTTTTGTATAAAATTCTCATCCTCCCATGTAGAATATTTTGTGGGTAAGTTCTTCCATTTGATGAGATACTCTGAAATTGATCGATTTCATAGTTGTCGAGTTCTTGTTTCCGTGACTACTTCAGGTTCCAATATGGTTTTTCCTTCCTCATCAAGTTCTGGCAATATTTTTTGAACTGGAAGTTTGTCCCCTATAACCTTTTTTAAGCATGAAACATGGAAAACTGGATGAACACGTGAAGAAGCAGGAAGCTCCAATTTGTATGCCATAGTACCAATATTTTGCAAAACTTTTTAAGGACCATAGTATTTTGGTGATAATTTATTATCCTTCTTAGCTTGCTTGAGGGAAATTTGTTTGTATGGTTGTAGCCGTAAAAATACCCAGTCTCCCACATCAAAACTTCTCTCACCGCGATGTTGATCTGTCTGTTGTTTCATTCGATTTTGTGCCAAATTTAAGTTATCCTTTAAGAGTTGGAGAACTTCTTGTTGATGCTCGATGTGATCCTCCACTGCTTAGACCCTA
Organism: Pinus albicaulis; assembly: GCA_034641835.2. Lineage (NCBI taxonomy): Eukaryota > Viridiplantae > Streptophyta > Pinopsida > Pinales > Pinaceae > Pinus > Pinus albicaulis. The sequence continues at coordinate 70,303 of JAXQQM020059165.1, forward strand.
GAATTTTCCCTTAAAGAAGATGTGATGGATGGTGGATGATATCCATAGAGTGCCATAAATGGGGTCATTTTTGCTGCAGTATGGAAGGAAGTGTTATACCACCATTCAGCCAAAGGTAACGACTTGCGACCCATTTTTCTTGCTTATCAGATACAAAAAAACGAAGATATCCTTCCAAACATTTATTCATTATATCTATTTGACCATCAGATTGAGCATGATAAGATGAGCTATGAGCTAGTTCAGTACCCAAACAAGAAAATAATTCCTTCCAAAAATTTCCTGTAAAAATGGGATCTCCGTCACTTACAATAATCTTCAGGTTTCCATGTATCTTTTGAATTGTTTCCATAAATGCAGTAGCAACTGTACTTGCTTTAAGTGGATGAGATAATGCACAAAAGTGTGCATACTTGGTAAGTCTATCAACTACCACCATGATGACACTCCTTCCTTCGAACTTAGGTAAACCTGTGATAAAATCCATTGAAATCTCCTCCCAACATTGACTTGGAATGGATAAAGGTTGTAGAAGACCCTGGGTCTTAATTGTCTCCACTTTATTTTTCTGGGAAACCAAACATTCCGCCACAAAATTTTGAATATCAGATTTAAGGACATCCAAAAAAAAATCTTTCTTCACCCTATGGTAAGATTTTAAAAATTCCGAGTGTCCTCCTAAAGGAGAAGTGTGCAATTCCAAAATAATGTTTTGTTTTAGTTGGGAATTCTTGCAAATATATAAGCGATCTTTGTACCATAAGGAATAATTTTTCCAACTAAATGTATTAGATGTACTAGGATCTTGTTGCAACTTTTGAATGAGAGTCCACACTTCTTCATCCTTCTTCCATTCATCCCTTGCTTCGATTATCCAATCTAGTTGGATAATTGAAATGGCACAAAGCAATGCTTCCACCTCTCCATCCTTTCTTGAGAGTGCATCTGCAACAACATTTAGCTTCCCTTTTTTGTAGATGATTTCAAAGTCATAACCCAACATCTTTGTGACCCATTTTTGTTGCTCTTCTGAAGAAATTCTTTATTCCAAAAAGTTTTTAAGACTATCATGATCAGTTTTTACCTTGAAGTGTCTTCCCATTAGGTAAGGTCTCCATTTCTTTAGTGCATGTAGTATTGCCAACATTTCCTTCTCATAAATAGCCTTTTGTAAATACTTTCCTTTGATTGAACTACTTTCAAAATCAGTGGGTCTTCATTCTCACATTAAAACAACACCAATTCCATTTCCTGAGGCATCACATTCCACAATAAAGGTTTTTGTGAATTCTGGCGTAGCTAAGACTGGTGCTAGGCACATTGCCTCTTTAAGATGTTCAAAGGCCTTAGCTACTTCAGGAGTCCATGAAAATGCATCTTTCTTCAATAATTTTGTTAGAGGTGCTACTATTCTCCCATAATTCTTAACAAACTTGCGATAATACCTTGTTAACCCGAGAAATCCGTGCAACTACTTTATGGTTGTGGGGACTTTCCATTCCTTAATGGTTTTAATTTTGTTAGGGTCTACCTTAACACCCTCATGAGATACAATATGACCCAGATATTCCACCTCTTGTACTCAAAAGAAACATTTGGATGTTTTTGCATATAATTGTTTCTCCTCCAATAGTTTGAGCACCCTGTTAACATGTAGAACATGATCCTTCCAAGACCTGTTGTAGATTAGTATATCATCAAAAAATACTAGCACAAATTTTCTAAAGAATGGTTTGAAAATGGAATTCATCAACCCTTGAAATGTAGAAGGTGCATTGGTAAGGCCAAAATTCATGACCAAAAATTCATAATGACCCTCATGAGTTTGAAATGTTGTTTTCGGAATATCTTCAGTCTTCATTCTAATTTGATGATATCCTGAACGAAGATCCAACTTGGTAAAATAAATTTCTCCATGTATTTCATCCAATAATTCATCAATCACAGGAATGGTAAATCTATCTTTAATAGTGAGCTTATTGAGCTCCCTATAATCCAGACACATGCGCCATAATCCACCTTTCTTGTGCACCAATACTACTAGACCAAAGAAAGAACTTTGACTAGGTTGAATTATACCCACCTCTAACATTTATGCAATCATACGTTCAATTTCGCTCTTTTGGACATAAGGATATCTTTAAGGCCTGATGTTTGGAGGAACACTTCCTAGAATCGAATGAATAGCATGATCATGATCACGAATAGGTGGGAGTCCTTTGGAAGTATCAAACACCTTGGAATGATTGTCCAAGACTTTTTGGAGATCTAGAGAAATAGATAATTTTGATGTTGGAACTTCCAGTGAGCATAAATGTGCAATTACGCCCTGTTGTTCTTTCTTCAGAAGATTTTTCATGACATTAGAGCTTATTATCTTTCCTGGCTTCCCTACGATACCCCGTAATTCGATTTCCTTTCCTTCCGAAGAAAAAATTCAAGAAAAGTTCTTGAAAATTAAAAGCTACCATCTCCAAAGATTGTAACCATTGTACTCCTAGTACAACATCAACACCTCCCATTGGGATGGAAAGCATTGGAATATTCAATACATATTCCCCCATGGCTAGCTTGATATTATGACATTTTCCAGAGCAATTTATAGTTCCTCCGTTTGCAACCATCACTTGACATTCTGTTGCTAGGTATAGGAAACAATTCAATTCCTTGGCTACCTTACAATGAATAAAATTATGGGTACTACCCAAATCAATCAACACTATTACCTTTGTCTTCTTGATATGTCCTTCTATCTTGAGAGTTTGAGGAGTGGTAATTCCTGCCAATGCATTACATGATATGGTCAGACTCATTTCTTCTTCTTCTTCTAGGGTTTCTTCCTGGTGTATATCCTCTACTTTTGAAATTTCTTCTTCATTTTCTTCTTCCTCTTCACAAACAATGTAAAATAATTTCTTCTCAATGCACTTATGACCTTTAGTGTATTTTCTATCACAACTGTAGCAAAGCCCTTTTGCTCTTTTTTCTTCCAATTTTTGTGGTGTCAACCTTATAGGTTGTGGAAGTATAGGAGTAGCAACACTTCCATCTTTAGAGATGTGAGTGGTAGGCTTTCTTGTCGCCATAATTTTACATTCAATTTTTCTTACCAACCTGAATACCTTCTCCAATGAATCAGGTTCCCAAACGCGAACTTCATGTTGGATGTTATCCTTTAAAGTCCCTATGAAGACATCAATCCTGTGTTCCTTTGGAATATCAGTTACCTTTATATTCAATTTTTGGAAGTCCTAAATGTGCTCTGCCATTGAACCCTTTTGTTTGAGATTTATCAATTGGCTAAAGAAAGTGTTGCTCTTTGTATCCTCATAATGTGCTATCATTTCCTTTGTAAAAATTGACCAAGTGACAATTTTTTTACGGGAGCAAAGCCATCGATACCATACAAATGTTTTTTGTTCTAAATGTAAAGTTGCAATGCGTACCTTTTGTGTGTTTTGCACATTATTGATATCAAAATATTTCTCCATCTGTAGTATCCATGTTACGGGATCCTTGTCGTCAAACTTCCTCATATCCATATTTGGAATATGGTGGTTCTTCAATCCAACATTAGAGTTTATGAAATCACTATTAACATGTATTTTATTCTCATCATGAGTTTCCTCTACTATCTTTTCACCATTAGGAAACATTTCTTGTATCAAATTTTCCAAATCATTCTTCATGTTTTCGATGTTGTCTTTCATTTTTTCATCGATCTTAGCTTCCATATCATCCATCTTAGCTTCCATGCCATCCATCTTAGCTTTCATGCTCACTTCCATGTCATCAATCTTAGCTTCCAAACCATTCATCTTAGCTTCCACGCCTTTCTTGAAACCATTCATCTTAGCTTCCACGCATTTCTTGAAAACATCCATCTTAGTTTCCACACCTTTCTTCAAAACTTCCATTTCATTTTTTGTTGCTCTTTGCAATAGCGAAATTTGGTGTACTTGCTCTTGTAATTTTGATATCTCATGTTGTGTTTCTTCGTCTTCATGAGTCATAGTAGAGCCTTCTGAAGGCTTAATTGGTGTTGAATTATTTTTAGGGGGCATTTTAGAACCCAATATGATATCTATTCTTCAATATGCCCTTGGAATAAATTCAAACTAATTTTTTTCAAACAAGACTTATGTAATTCGAAAAAAATACACACCTTTTTCTTGCTTTTGAGGAGCTCGCTATTGAAACTAAATTATATTTGTGATTTTGGATATTCAATATCTGAAATTTAGCCCTACAGTAGCCCTTTGAACCCTCTTTTGAATGCCATAGGTCTGACTTGATTTGGATTCTTCAAGACAAGGTTATGTCCAATTACCCACAATGACCTAATTATGGACTGGTTCAGTAGAGAGAACTTGTATGAATTGCCACGTGTCATTGTTTGTTCCTTTGGCTCTGAAATTGATAAACAGGAAACTACAATTCGTGTACTTCCAGCTAATTTTTATATAATTCCAATCCGATGCTCAGAGAGAGCGTTATGAAGATTTTCCCACGATCACCTCTTTGAGATGAAATTCGGGAGCTTGAAAAAGACCTAACTTCCACATATCATATCTCTGAAAATATTGTGAACCAAGCTCTGATATTTTGTGACGTTGTTCCTCAAGATTTCGACTTCGTGATCTAACAATTTCAGCTTCTGAACCTTCGTAGAAAAAACATTATAGCGAAAATACCACGATGACCTGTTTGGTGCAGCGAAACCCTAGAATCCAAAGCTCTGATACCAAATGTTGTGAAACCAGCTCTAAAAAGAGAAGAAAAGAGATATCAAGGCCTTATAAATAAGCCACTTCAAGGGGGAAACCTCCAGTACATTACATGAATGAAAAATTCTTGGATGATACAAATGACAAAACCTCATTTCTATATATAGGAGTCCATGGGGCCACAATGTAACCCTAGCCGACCTAACAATAATAATTTAAGGGCACAATAATAACAATATGGGGATTACAGGGGTACAACAATAACAATAAGGGGGTTACACTAACAACAATAAGGGACTATACTAGTAATATAAGGACCTAACATCCTTTGATTGATGATCAAGGAAAGCATGTTCAGCTACCATCAATAGATGATTTCTCACCATAATATCTTGATGAACTTTAGCAAGATCTCATACTTGACAGAAAAATCAAAACTTCAAGAAGATGAAATGTCAAATACCTTAGAGTGGGACTCAAGGTAAAAAAATCCTTCAAATGCAAAATGGGTGCAGAGTGAAAGGGTGAGGGAGTTGTACCCTCACCTGTTGAACAATTGATAGCATCTTTTGGGGTCCAAAAGGCTTCTAGTGGGGAGGAATGATCAGAAGCTCAGTATTTAGCTAAAAAATGAAAGTGATTAGAAATGCTTCAAACTAGAGCGATCAGATAGAGCTCGTCACCAGGATTCCAACACAACTCGTTTCATAAAAACCCTAGTTCGTATGAGTAAGTTATGGTCTAATGTTCATTTTCCCAAACATGTAAAAATTGTGCATAACAGTGACAAACTGATGACTTGGCAGTTCATTCAGCACCTCAGGAATATTCAAGGAATATTATCTAGTTTTCAGCTAGTGACACTGTGACAAGTGTCATCACAAGATTCACCAATGTTTCTTGGGGAAGTTGAATTTTTCTCCAATTCCTAAGTTTGGAATTATCTATGGTGGATTATTTTTATTAATGGTGGAATTTTCAGGCCAGTGGGGAAGGGCCATATGGCGCAGCTGGAGGCTACCACGTGCCCCCCCATGGCAAGGTGGATGGCATACATTTTAATGCAAGGTTGAAATGTGGGCACATTATTAATTTATACATTTAAGTTGAATCAAAGGTTGGAGCCATACCACAGACACAACATATATATATCCAAATTCAAGACCTATGGTCCGAACTATATGCCACATTCAACAAAATTATATATAGCGGGGGGGGATATATATATATATATATATATATATATATATATATATATATATATATATATATATATATATATATATATATATATATATATATATCCAAAGTCAAGACCTATAGTCTGAACTATATGCCACATTAGAAACTTATATAGGGAGTAGAGTCGGGCCACGACCTGCACGCCCTGCGGCACCACCGCCTTACCACTGCTGGACCTGCGCCATCCAAGGTTCCTCATTCCTTGAATTTAAGGACTCCACATTTGTTTTAAAGTCCCATTTATTTAAAGTGTATCGCCATAGAGTATGGGGGTTCGGAGGGAGCCATCCCCCTCCCACATGATCGCACGTTGAAGACTAGGAGCGAAACACGTATTGGTAGAGTTTTCCTAAACCATATTGAACATGTTAATTCATGGTTTAACCACGATAATCCGATATTTGCGGATAAGTGCGAGTTAGCGCTAAACATGCCTTAACCCCACTTAACGCATACTTATCACTTAATTGTCGACATCTTTGCGGAAGGTTTGGCAGACCCATCAAATGCAGAGCAGCTCCACATTTAGTGGATTTAATTGGCGGACTTCCAAAATTAGTGGAGAAAAACTAGTAAAAATTGGTTTTGCCATAACCGAGGCAATTTTCGACCAATTTTGGCTCAGGAAGAGTCATTCTTGTTAAATTTGTATGTTTTGGAGAATTTTTAGTAGGTTGTAGAGGTAACAGGAGACTGTAAACAACACTTTTTCACAATTTAAGATAATACACAGGTCCACGCTATGAAGCTTGACCAAGGAGATGTAGCACAGGAGGGGTGAACTCCTTCACCAAAAACTTGTGTATTTGTCTCTGTTATTTGTGCTTGCTGTGTTTTTATATGTTTTTGTTCAACATTGAGTTTCCATGCTTTTAAGTTCATGAAATACACTTAATATCCTCAATTTTAATGAATCGTCAATCATAAATACATGTATAAACCCTTGTGCAAACCAAAGCACTTTCATGTTAATTCTGAAACTTATATTAGCACAGCATTAACTAACAATCAATTTGAGATCAATGCATCTAGTGCAAGCAATAAAATAGGATTAGAAATCAAGTCCTACATTGAAATGAATGCATCCAACAATCAATCAAATAGGATTAGGAATCAACATTTACATTAAAATAAATGCATCTGTTTAAGTGAAAAACCAAAATATTCATGGCTTTCTAAATCCAACTTATTTTACCTTTTGTAAAAGTCGTAGTTCCTCTTCCTTTATCGTTAATAATGTTCAATATAATATATAATACTATATAATATTTGTATTTATCTCTTTGTGCCTCTTTCTTCTTCCATCTCGACCCCCCGTCCATATCTATGTCTATCTCCCTCCCTTTCACCCCCATCTCTCTCTCTCCCTCTCTCTCTCTCTCCACCATCTATATTGATATCTCCATCCATATCTCCTTTGTCTCTCTATCTCACTCCACCAAACACATGCATTCACTCTCTCCATATCTCCCTCCCTCCCTCTCTTTGTCTCTCTCTTCTTCCCTTTCTTCCACCCTCTATATATATCCCTATCTCCCTCTATCTCTCATTCTTTGTCTCTCTATCTCATCCCCCAAACGTACACTATCTCTCTCCATACTTATTTATCTCTCTCCCCCTCCTTCTTCTTCTCCCTATTTCTCCCCTCTAACTCTCTCTCCCTCCCTCCCTCTCTCATTATCTCTCTCAAGACCTCTCTCTTGTCCTCTCTCTCCCTTTCTCTCCCACCTCTCTCTCTCTCTCTCTCTCTCTCTCTCTCTCTCTCTCTCTCTCTCTCTCCATATTTTTCACTATCTCCCTTCCTCTCTCCTTCTCTCTCTCTCTCTCTCCCCCCCTCTCTCTCTCTATATGTCTTTGTTCTTCCCTCCTCATGTCTCCCCTTACAACCCCATCTACCTCTATATCCCTCTCTCCTTCTCTCTCCCCTCCTCTCTCCCTTCCTTCCTCTCTCTCCCACCTCTCTCTCTCTCTTTCTCCCTCCATCCATATCGTTGAGAATTTCCACTATGTGTAATCAATAATATATGTAAGGTTTAATATAATAATACCTATAATGGAAATGGTTAAATTATTATATTATATTGAAATAATAATAATCAATATTATTTGTTATTATATCAATAATAACATAAAAATAAATAACCTCTTAAATAAACAATAATGTGCTAACTTTACATTATAGAAAAACCAATTTCTTTTGTGCCTTATATTTTATATTACATTTTACATTTCAAATTACATTACTTTTTACTTTTTACATTACTAATGCAATCTCGTATGCCTCGAGAACAATTTGCCGAATTTAGTGGTACTTAGGGTTGGAATTTCAAAGATGATTTTACAATCTTTTTTTCTTTTTTCTTTTTCCTTTTTTTTTCTTTCCTTTTTTTTTTGAAGTAGAAGAAAGATTTTACATTTTTTTTCAGAGCAAAAAAACACTGGTTTAGATATAGTATCTGTACATTTTCAAAATAAAACATATATAATGACATCAACAAACCATGTGTGATATTACATCACCTTGTCCAACTATAGGGCATATGGATCTAAGTTAGATAACTCATAAGCGTACAAAAACTCTGACATTGTACCTCTAAGTGAAACTGCCTTAGTACAAAGACATATATTTTCAAAAGTTCAGCTAAAAGAATAGACATTTACTGTAATAAAAAAATTCAGAAGCTAGATTGAGCCATATTCTACAACAATGTTTTCCACCAATATTGGGAGTGCATAGAACATGTGGTCGCAGAAAGACCCCTTTTCGGCAGTGAATCAACAACAATGTTAGACTTCATGAATATGTGATGAAAGTGATGTGTTTAAAGGTTTATTTTAGATTGTGTATGTGGTTGAGCCAACCTTCAAGGTGAAGAGGAGAAAATGTAATTTTCCCCAACACACCATCTATGAGGGACTTGGAATCCCCATATATGTGGATAGTATTAATAGAGAGTTCCTTTGCAAACCAAAGAAGACCCCATGAAGCCAAGCTCTTAGCCCTCATGTTTGTGCAAGTGCCTCCGTGCCAGGATATTTTATATTGTTTCCTTTTATAGATCCGAATCCATGCTTCAAAACCACATATACCTGTATGTGCCGCAACATCAAAGTACCCTGTATGAAACTGAATGCAAGGATGTATGTGACTAAAACTTAAATATTTATCCCTATGCATTCTTGTATTCTTTGTGCCTATCCAATTCGCGATGTTGGTAAAAATCCTGTGGGTGTTGATGGGGATACCGTAAAAAATGTATCTGTTCCTGGCTCGCCATATTTCCCAGAAGATGTAGAGAGGAATAGGCTGGTGTATTCCCCCCTTCTCGCTCCACCAACAAAGAAAATGTTCATCAGAGAGGTTAGTTATCAAAGGGAGTTGAAAATAATGTAAAGTCCAATGCCATACCTGTGATGCAATCGAGCAATATAGTATAAGATGTATATTTGTCTTTGATGAATTTTGACATATCGAGCACCAACCTGGCCCATTGAATACCTGTATTTTGCAAGTTATCCCAAGTCAGTGTTTTTTCGTGCCAGACCAACTAGGTGTAGATAATGATCTTAATAGGGACGTTTAATTTCCAGATTTTCCTGAACCATCATGTATTATTTAAATATATTATTGAACACAAAATGTACTTGTAAGTTTTCGCCACCTCCACATATCCCTTATGGAAAGTCCCACCCCATGTGATATAGTATCCCCTCTCTGTTATGCACAAACCCACTCTTTTGAGCTCCAAAATGTGGTTATCCAAAACCTTAGCATTGTCCAACTAGGGCGATGTCCGTGGCCTCTTCCAAAAAAGAAACATCCCATGCCAATGTTGAATGACCTATTCCAAGTCGAAGTATCCCCTAATATTTACTATGTCTATGATGTCCGCTGAGAGACTAATGGTATGATAAACACCAAAAATATTATCTACACCAACAAGTATTCAGTTACCATTACCAAAGGACCACCGAAGCCGCAGGAGAAACCAAGATTTTGTTTTTTTTGAAACTCGACCAAATATAAGAACCAAATGTTTTACCTATGGAACCATGCTTGATCCAATCTGAAAATTTTATGTATTTCAGGTACTTTGCCCAGATTATATCCCTCCAGATACCCTCTCGACATAGAGCATGCCATAAAGACTTTATGAAAAGGGCCCATCCAAAAAATTTCACTTCAAGGATCCCCCATCCACCATATTCTTTCAGGATGGTGACCTTATCCCATTTAATCAGATGGATTTTTCTTCCCTCCCAGGTGCCAGCCCAAATGAAATGTGCCAAAATACTCTAATTTTTGGAAATAATAGATTCAGGGAGAATATATAAGTGTTCCCGATAAACCGAGATTTGCTGAAGAACCACATGTGCAAGGGTGAATCCTCCCAGGGCAAGCCATCTATGAGACCCGTAATATAATTTATGGTGGAATTTATCTAGTAACCATAGCAAGTTGTTAGGCCTATAATTGTTGGGATTGAGTTGGTTTGGTGTACATGCCCCTAGATTAGCTTTAGTTCAACTCTAGAGATTGCATGCAATGTGTACTTGTCTTTAGATAGTTAACTTGAGTTTTTTACATGCACATAGTTATCCTTAATTAACTTTAGTTCAACTCTAGATATTGCATGTGATGTGCACCTTTTTTTATCTAGTTAACTCGAGTGCTTACATGCGATGTGCACTTGGCTTAGTTAGTTAACTCTAGTGCTTGCATGTGGTGCATGTGCACATTAGTAGAACATAAAGCACAATTATCTTTAACTATCCATAGTTATTGCATGTACAACTAAGCTTAACTTAGTTTCTTTATATATTGGTTCTCAAACTAATATTGTTGAATCAATTTCATTCTCAATTCTAATTCTTTTTCTTTTTCAACTTGGCAAGTTTGTGCAATTATTCTTCAACTAGATCCATATTTGTGCTCTAATAATTTTACATGTTATCAGAGCTACAAGGGTTTGGAGAAGTTGTATGAACAAATTTTTTGTAGGTTTGAAGAGCATAGAATTGGAAATTGTTCAATGATTTGATTTGCAGATCAAAATTTTGGAGAATTTCCGCAATTGTTGCTACAAGCACAAAGTGAAAGAATGGAACTCCCAACTTCCACTATTCTGACTCCATACAATTACCATGAATGGAAGCCAATGATTTTGCTTCATCTTTGGAGCAAAGGCTTGTACCAAATAGTCATGGGAATAGAGACAAAACCAATGTCAGAGGATGAGAAGTCAAATTGTCTTAACAGATCTGACATGGCTTATGGAAGATTGTGTTTATCTGTGTCTCATGATATTATTTATGAGATCATAAATATTGAATCACCACATGAAATCTAGACTATATTGAAAGGATTATATGGTGATGAAAATGATCTAGAAGAACACCATTTGGAGGCAAAGAGATCGAGTTATTATAGCATTCATGAAAGTGGTCAAGACTCCATTAATGTGGAGAAATGTTCTTAAGACAGTGTTGAACAGGAAGAATTAGATTCTTCTATTGTTAATGAACCTGTTGCAGATGAGAATTTTACCTTGTCCAATAATGAAGACATCACACATGAGGAAATATTTTCCTTTGCTAGTGATGAAGACACTACTTTCAAAAACATAAAAGAGGACTTTTATTCCTCTACTATTGATGATGTTGATGACGCAGATCTAACGAGGTCTCAATTTAACGATGCCCACATGCACTCTCAGTCGCAGAGCCATGCATGCCCATGCATGTATCTAAGGAGGATTTTATAACACCATGTATGCTCATGCATGCATCCAAAAAGGCATCTCTAAAGCCACACATGCACATGCATGCATCCTTAGAGACAACCATTCCCATGCATGGATATAGGGTACATGAATATGATCGTCAAATGCATGACAAAGTTGCAGGGAATCCATATCGGCATGCAACCATGTATCAGGAAATTCAATCCTTGATCCAAACATGGGAGTTAATACATCTACTTCCAAAAATGAAGCTTGTTCCTCTAGATCCATGATGGGATCATTGATCTTCAGTACTGTCTGAGTTCCGAGTAGACTACTGATATCTTCACCAAGAATTTAACTGAGTAGAAGTTTCGATTCTTGCGAGATCTTCTCAGGGTGAAGGACACGACTGCCTAGCAATTGTCTTTTATCTACTTTTGCATTATATTTTGAGGGGGGATTTTTCTTCCCACTGGGTTTTCCCTCTTTCCTCTTTTCATGAATTGTATATGGGTACCTAAAATGGCTGTGTTGTCGGGACTCATTCATTTTGCATCACACTCACTTAAATTATGCTTAAGGGGGGGTGTTGGTGTACATGCACCTAGATTAGCTTTAGTTCAACTCTAGAGATTGCATGCAATGTGCACTTGGCTTAGTTAGTTAACTCTAGTGCTTGCATGTGCACATTAGCAGAACATAAAGCACAGTTAGCTTCAGTTAGCTTTAACTATCCATAGTTATTGCATGTACAACTAAGCTTAACTTAGTTGCTTTATATATTGGTTCTCAAACTAATATAGTTGAATCAATTTCATTTTCAATTCTAATTGTTTTTATTTTTCAACTTGGCAAGTTTGTGAAATTATTCTTCAACTAGATCCATATTTGTGCTCTAATAATTTTACAGCTGGTATCCCAAATATGTGAAGCCCTCACATAGGGGATTTTTTGTCACACCAAATATAACAACAATAAAATCAATCACCTCTCGCTCTCCGTCAGAGTAAAGGAGATTTGATTTTCCACCATTAACCATCAACCTAGATGGCTATCCAAATATCATAAAGATATAATGTAATGTCAGCCACTGTGCTCTGGATACCATCCCAAAAGTGAGGATGTCATCAACAAAAAAGCTATGGGAGATATCAGCATACATACCCAAATTAATGCCACGGAACAGACCTGATGATCTAGTCTCTCTTATTTTATGGCTGAACCCATATATAACCAGAATAAAGAGTAAGGGCTAGAGTGAGCATCCCTGTCGTAACCCCTTATTGCATGGAAAAAATAGGAAGGATATCCATTAATCAGAATTGAAAAATGTACCAAAATAACACATGCCATAATCCATTCAAAATTGTACATCGCAATGCAATCTTTGTCAATATGATAAGCAGCAATGTCTAGCCAACACAATCGTATGCATTATGCGAATCCTCCTTCATGAATGATCTGAAAATGGAACTATTTGTAAATGTCATGCAAAGTATCCATTTCCATTTAATTTAGTGTGCAAAGTGTTCTCCATGTCTTGCAGGTTAAACAAAGTAGTTTTGGTAATGCTTCTGAGTTTTATGTGTGAGGATTTGTTACTTAAATTTACTGTTTAATATATCACAACAGAAATACAAAAAAAGAAAAATTCACCATATCATAACACAACAAACTGATAAGGCATTTCACCCTCCTGGGCTACATCTGTCGGTCCAAGGCTCCCCAATGGCATGTCCTTGCTCTATTAATTTTCTCAAAATGGTTACACAGTGAAAAATATGCCTAAAAATGCAAAAAAAGCCATGAATTTGACTTCAGAAGACATAAATAAGCTAAAAATGGCTTTTGTTTCACCTTAAACAGTGAAGTACAACCTAATATAGCTCCATCTCCCTGATGGTCCTGATGGTTCTTTCCTCTTCCTTGAAGCAAAAATGGCTAAAGAACACCTCTGTTTGCTTTGAAACATGCCCCAAGCTCTCCAAAATGCTCAATAAATCCAAAATTAACTAAAATTTCATCTTGTTTGGTCGAAAATTGAGAAAGTTATGACCCAAACAAGATTTTTCCCAGTGGCACTAGAAAACCTCCTCCAAAACTGGAGGAACTCCAGTTAAACTCTCCAAAATAGATGGGCAGATAGAAATGGTGGAACTGCACGCTATTTTAGGGATAACATTAAAGTTAACTATCAGTTTTGGTCGTGTTCACATGCGGAATCTTCGGCGGTTAATGCTGGCAGATAAGGTTTTAAAACTCTGCGCCCTTGGTCACAGGTAAGCGGTCACATGCGGGAGGAGCTAGCACAAAGGTGCTAAAACTTTCGTTCCCGCCGGTTGGAAAATGCTTAAGCCCCAAGTCATAACCACGGGTCATATAACGATGGGACTTGCCCTGAGGGGCTAGCCCCCCAACCTTCCTCCCATCAAACAAATGCACGAGCCGACTGTTCATTCAGCCCTTCATTCAACACCGCCCGACTGCACGTTTACACCTCCACCCGTCTACGTTCAAACTTCAACGACCCGAATACCAGTTCTAATGATGCCCGACTCGCCCATAAAAATATCATCGTGCCCGTGTCGTGTTGGTCAGGTCAACCCTGCCCAAAGAGTTGGGTCGAGGGTTCGACCCCATTTCCCTCCATAATTTTTTCAAAGCACTTTTCAACCTATGGCCTGGGGCCACATGGCAGCCTCTGGGCAGGCCATGTGGCATCCACTAATAGGCCAATAAAAACCTTATAAAAATAATTTTTTTCCATATAATTTTTTTTTTAAAATGAAAAATTATTTTAGTCAAAAATTCTTGTTTTGGAGGTCACTAGATGAATTCAAACCTCAGTAAATTTCACATACGACATTGGATTTGAGTCTCGTTCATAAGGCCAGAGTCGCAGCGACGAGGCCTTTTCGGTCATTCGTATTGCAACCATTTCTGAGCACTTCCATTTTTGAGCATTTTTTTCACTTGGACATGATCTCCTGATCACACCTCCCCATTGGGAAGCTTTTGGAACCCAAAAGCCTTCAATTACTTGTTTAGAAGATGAGGTTACAGATCCCTCACCTTTTCCGCCTCCATCCATTTTTCCTTACTCGATTTTCTTCCTTTAAGACCAATCCAAAGATAATCAACACTTCCCCTCCTCGAAGTGCGTGTCCTTATGTCAAGGATAGCATCCTCTTTTATCTCATCCAAAAATTATGGTGAGAAATCCTCTATGAATGGCAGCTGAATGTCACTTTCATGATCAACAATTAAAGGAGGTTCATACAAACGTAAATTTCTCACATTCACAACGGAATACATTTGCATATATGAAGGCAAACATAGTTGAAAAGCATTATTTCCAACTTGTTTAAGGATCTTGAATGGACCATAACGAATAGGGTTCAACTTTTTACCTTCTCCTTGCATTCTTTCCTTACTAATATGCAGCCGTACCTCATCTCCTTCTTGAAACTTATGATCAAATCTGTGTTTGTCATGCCTCTCCTTGTACTTGCCTTAACTTTTTTCAAGTTGTTCTTGAACCTGCTGATGTATTAGCTGAATTCTTTCAATGAACATGTGAGCTTTGTCAATGTCAGTATGCCCATCAATGGCAACATCCTTCTCGAGAATGAAATCTAAAGGTGACTTAGGGAAATACCCAAAACAAGCTTCAAAAGGTGAAGTATTTGTAAAAGAGTGCTTGGCCCAGTTGTAAGCATGCTGAATATAATGCAAGTGCTCATCCCAAAGCTTGGGATGTTTGCTACAATAACCTCTAAAAATATGTACAATGGTTTTTTTCACTACCTCTGTTTGGCCATATGTTTGCAGATGGAAAGCAATACTCTTCTTCAATTTGGTATCCATCATCTTCCATAAATTTGACCAAAAATTCCCAACAAATATGGAATCCCTGTCACTAACAATAGAAGTAGGCAAGCCATAATGAACCCATACATGTTGAAAATATAAATCAGCAGTCTGTTTAGTAGTTATAGATTTCTTACATGGCATAAGAATACACATCTTGTTGAATCTATCAACTGCTACATAAAGATAATCATGCTGCTTTCTAGACAATGGTAGACCTCCCACAAAATCCATAGAAACACTTTCCCATGGTCTAGAAGGTACTGGAAATGGCGTATATAAACCAAGCTTCCTATTGATAGGCTTTCATGTATCACATAATGAACAACCTCTAATGAAACGTGAAACACTATCTACCATGCGAGGCCAATAACAATACCTCTGTAAATGTGCCACCGTTTTGCTTACCCCAAAATGTCCATCAATAAGAGAAGAATGAGCTTCTCTCATGATACATAGTCTCTCCCCCTGTGGTATACATAACTTGCCCATATGAAACAACAAATTATTATGCAAATGATAATCATTCTCCTCAACATGATTCCCTTCACTCAAGTTAGCATACACATCCTTAAAATCAACATCTAATGCATATTGTTCTATGTAGCTCTCATTTACAATAGATTCATTCTTAAATAAAGTAGTAGCATTAATAATAGGCCTTGAAAGCATATCAACAACTTTATTGAAAATACCTTTCTTGTACCTTATTACCAAGTGAAATTGTTGTAGGAACCCATCCATCTGAAATGTCGTGACTGTTGTTTTGTGACTACAAGTACTATAAAGGCTGATTGTCGGTATGAACAACTGTTTCTTTGCCCATCAAATAGTGTTTCCACTTTTTGACGCTTTGTACTAACGCATACAACTTCTTATCATATGTAGGATAATTCATAATAGCACCATTAAATGTCTCAGAATGAAATGTGATAGGCTTACCATGCTGTAAGAGAACTGCACCCATGGCATAATCACTAGCATCAGTCTGAATCTTGAATGGCTGTCTCAAGTCCAGTAATGCAAGGACTGGAGTTGAACTTATCTTCTCTTTCAAAGATTCGAAAGCTTTCTGTTGCTTACCTCCCCATTGGAAAGCACGCCTCACACTTGTCACTGCATGCATAGGAGCTGCTATGGCAGAGAAGTTAGAAATAAACTTCCTCCAATACTGAGCTGCACCCAAAAAACTTCTTACCTCTGTAATGGATTTGGGAGTAGGCCAATTCCCAATGGCTTCTACCTTAGAAGGATCAATTCTCAAAGAACCTCCTCCTACTATGTGTCCCAAATAAACCAAAGAAGTATTTCCAAATTCACACTCTGACATTTTAAGAAATAACAGATTCTTCTTCAAAATATCAAGTACTTTCTTAACATGCATGCCATGCTCTTTTCTAGTCTTGCTGAAAATTAAGATGTCATCTAAGTAGACAATAACGAAATCATCATGAAAATGACGTAAGACATCATCCATTACCCGCATTGCATAAACCAAACGGCATAACAAGCCACTCAAAGAGTCCCTGTTTGGTTTTAAATGTTGTCTTCCAAATGTCACTTTTTGCAATTCTAACTTGATGATAACCACTACGTAAGTCTAAATTAGTGAAATATTTAGCATCTTTCAGCTGATCTAACAAATCATCTATCCTTGGGAGTGGGTAACGATTCTTTACCGTTATCTTGTTCAATGCCCTGAAGTCCACACACATGCGCCAAGTTCCATCTTTCTTTGGAATCAACACTATTGGTGACGCACATGGCAAAGTGCTTGGTCTTATGAAACCTTTGTCCAACAAGTCCTTAATTTGCCTCTTTATTTCAGCATTCTCCATGATAGACATGCGGTACATGCCTATGTTAGGAAGAGGACAATCTTGTTGTAACTGGATTTCATGTTGAATCTTCCTTTTAGGAAGCAAAAATATCAGTTCTTGAAACATCTCATGATGTGCATTAACTACATCATATAAATCTGATTTTCACTTGGAATCACAATTTTCAAATGACTCATGATTCACATCAACCTTAGGCTTAACCATAAGAAGTACAAAACTCTTACTAGAATTCACTAGCCTTTTTACCTGTCCCACATTTACCATCGCTATATTTGTCTTCTTGCGATGTTCTTTGACAATAAACTCCTTGCCATATTTAAAAAGATGATACTTATTTTCATGGCGATGGAAGATCGCTTTCCTGTCAAATAAGTAAGGACTTCCCAAAATAATTCCTGATATATGAAGCGGCACTACATCAAGTTCAAATGTGTCAATAAAGTGTGCAGTAATCGCAAAATGCAATATGCACTTTCTTGAGACTTGTAAGTTTGCATCCTTGCATATCCATCCAAGTGGATATGGCTTTGGATGTGGAATGGTCTCAATTTTACGTTGTTTGACCAAGTCTTCTGATATGAGATTTTCTTGTGACCCACTATCAAACAGTGTGTCAATTTTTGTATGTTTTGAGACTACCCTCACATGGAACAATTCAATTCTTTCTTCCTCATTTGGAGCTTGTACATGACAGTGTGAAGTACTAGTGCTTGGCTTAGTTTCAGTTTCTTTACCCTTTATACTCTTCAAACCCATGGCTGCAATTTTGGTTTCGTCACCTGAATCATCACCTAAGTCTTGTGGTGTAGTTGTAGTAGCTGCAATTTTCTTCTTTCCTTTGTTTTTGTTAAACTGAGTTCTTTTTTCAGGATGAAGTTTCCAACAGTTTTTCTCTTCATGGCCTTCTCTTGAATAGTGTTTACATATCACTTTCTCACCCTCCTGTTTGACATATGCATTCTTTTTGCCTTTTTCCCTTAGAGGTTTTATCATTGTTTTTCCCCTTAAAAGGCTTGTTTCTACCCTCATCAAAAGCGTTTTTCCCTCTAGCCTCTAAATGCGTAGCTTGTACACAAACTTCGTCTAGAATAGTAGGATTGAACATAAGGATAGTATGTCTAAGGTAGCTGTGCAAACCACCTATAAATTTCAGCAAAGTATCTTGACTTTGTAAGTCTACCCCTAATAAGAGTGTTGTTTTCCTAAACTCTTGGGTGTAGTCTTATACATTTTGTCCCTTAAGTTGTCTGAAGTTTTTCCAGTTCATGATAGCCTTTTGTAAATGAGCTAATGGATAAAATTTCCTTTTAATTGCAGTAATAAATTCAGCCCATGATAAAGTGATATTACCATGTTTTTTAATTTCATCCTTGGTCGTGGCTTCCCACCATACCAATGCTGCTCCATCCATTCTCAAAGAGGCTAACTGTATCTTGGTTTCGTCATCATGAAGGTTTTGTATCCTCAAGTAAACTTCCAACTGTCTTATCCAATTGTCAAGTTTCTCTGCATTGACCTCACCATTAAACATAGGCAACTCAAATTTAACATCAAGCTTTAAAAATGGACTTTTACCAGTGGTTGTAGATTTGTGAGATTGATTCACCGAAGTAGAGGATGACGATGTAGAGGAAGAGGATGAAGATGGAGATGGTGGATCACCATTACCTCCATGTCCTTTCTTTGACTTGTCATCACTTTTCTTCCCTCCTAAAGAACCCTCTCCTTATTTCTGATGTCTAGACCCTTTTCCTACAAGCCTATCATTCCTTTCTTGGTAGAGTATCCTAACCATCTCCGTCACGTCCAAAAAAGCCTTTTGGAACACCCATTCTTCTTCTTTGGGATCCATGTCTTCAGGAACTTCTCCTTCTCTTGAAGACATGTTTGAGGCTTCTTCTATGGTTCTTGGAGGTGGCTCTCTGGCCCTTCTTGGTTGAGGATTACTTTGTGCTCTAACCAAGTGTCATTCCCCTCTCTTGAGTTTAAGCCTAGTAAGCATCAAAACTTGCAAACAGTCAACTATATCTTTGCACAAGAACAAATGAAGAGTAAAACTCTGGCTCCGATACCAACTGATCTGAAAATGGAACTATTTATAAATGCTATGCAAATTATCCATTTCCATTTAATTTAGTGTGCAAAGTGTTTTCCATGTCTTGGAGTTTAAACAAAGTAGTTTTGGTAATGCTTCTGAGTTTTATGTGTGAGAATTTGTTATTTAAATTTACTGTTTAATATATCACAACAAAAATACACAGCAATAAAAATTCACCATAGCATAACACAACAAACTGATGAGGCAGTTCACCCCTCCTCGATTACATTTGCCGGTCCAGGGCTCCCCAATGGCATGTCCTTGCTCTATTAATTTGCTCAAAATGGTTACACAGTGAAAAATATGCCTAAACAGGCAAAACAAGCTGTGAATTTGACTTCAAAAGACAGAAATGAGCTAAAAATGGCTTTTGTTTCACCTTAAACAGTAAAGTACAACCCAATACAGCTCCATCTCCCTGATGGACCTGATGGCTCTTTCCTCTTCCCTGAAGAAAAAATGGTTGAAGAACACCTCTGTTTGCTCTGCAACCTGTCCCAAACTTTCCAAAGTGCTCAAGGAACTCCAGTTAAACTCTCCAAAATAGACGGGCAAACAGAAATGGTGGAACTGCATGCTATTTTAGGGATAACATTAAAGTTAACTGTCAGTTGTGGTCGCGTTCACATGCGGAATCTTCGGCGGTTAATGCTGGCGGATAACGTTTTAAAACTCTGCACCCTCGGTCACAAGTAAGCGGTCACATGCGGGAGGAGCTAGCACAAAGGTGCTAAAACTTCCGTTCCCGCTGGTTGGAAAAGGCTTAAGCCCTGGGTCATAACTGCCGGTCGCATGACAATGGGGCTGGCCATGAGGGGCTAGCCCCCCAACCTTCTGCCCATCAAACAAATGCACGAGTCGACTGTTCGTTCAGCCCTCCGTTCAACACCGCCCGACTACACGTTTACACCTCCGCCCGTTTGTGTTCAAACTTCAATGACCCGACTACCAGTTCTAATGCCGCCCGACTCGCCCATAAAATAATTATCGTGCCCGTGTCGTGTTGGTCTGGTCGACCCTGCCCGAGGAGTCGGGTCGAGGGTTCGACCCCATTGCCCTCCATATTTTTTCAAAGCACTTTCAACCTATGGCCTGGGGCCATGTGGCAGCCTTCGGGCAGGCCATGTGGCACCCACTGATAGGCTAATAAAAACCTTATAAAAACAAATTTTTGCCATATATATATTTTTTGAAAATGACAAATTCTTTTAGACAAAAAGTCCTATTTTGGAGGCCACTAGACGAATTCAAATCTCAATAACTTTCACATACGACATTGGATTTGAGTCACGTTCGCGGCACCAGAATCGCAACGACGAGGTCTTTTCGGTCGTTCAGATTGCAACCATTTCCGAGCACTTCCATTTTTGTGCATTTTTTTCACTTGGACATAATCCCCTGATCAATTAATAATGCCTCCATTTTCCTCGTGTGAATGGAATTTAAGCATTCCTGTGCAGTGGTCATGTATCAAACAGTCGTGTGGGAAACTATATTGTTCTCGAGTTCTATAGGTCGAGAGAGTAAACTTCAAGCACTCTGCTAAGATTTCAGATATAAGAGTTTGAAGGAAGATTTTAACGGTGTGGAAAATTATTTAACAACATTTGATGGGAAAATCACTTAGCGACTGACGCACGTCAAATTCCGCCCCTAGTGTTAGTCATGATATAATCTAGTGACAATTAGCAGTAGTCCACTAAGCCATAATTTTGGAAAACAATGGAGATTCCAACAATGATTTTGAAAATATTTGTTATAATTTTTTAAAATTTTTCAGGATTTAGAGTGTACCAAGGTTTATTGATAGTGGTGAATCCAATTCCACTAAAAAAACCCATTCAAACACTCCCTAAATTAGATTTTTTAAAGAATTTTCACCAAATTTCACCATCCTAACTAAAACGCTTCCTAACTAAATTGTGGGCTCAGTGAACACGCTGTGGCAGTTATTACCGTTAGTGAAAAGTTCCTTCTCGACCTCGAATTCTCTGCAAGATATACGTTAGTTTTTCTTTGTTTCAATTTATAATCATGGAAGACTGGTGCTAACTGCTAACGATTGAGACGGAGGAAGTTAATATTCCAAAAATGATGGCTCGGCGTTGGCCCCACAAAATTAGCTTTTCTTTCTTTAAATTTATAATTAGGGCAGGGTGACGGAAGAACTTCATAAGCCAAAAATGATGGCCCGGCGTTGGATGCTCTTTCTCTCTGTACTTAGCGGATGGGTGACTGCCCCACACAATTGGCAATCCGATAAGTTTGGTCGGAGTTCCACGGCAGTCGTAGCAGACAGATTTGGCCACAATAGTTTCCAGGTTCCCACCGGGCACTAACTTTTTCTTCTTGTAAGACTCGCTCAAAAAGGACGTCGTGGATAAATAAAGAAGAGGGTACTAGTACTACCAATGTAAAAGGTCATGTAATTTAAACGTTATCCAGCTGGCAACAATGGCTTGAAATGTGAAGTCATTATGATAAAGATATATGCTAAATCATTTTGTCCTAAACTATAAATTATAGATACAATGCTATCATTTACGATGAAGAGATAATTATCGTGATATATTTATAAATTTATTAGCTACAACACTATTATTTACGATGAATAGAAAATTATAGCAATATATTTGTTCGGCCAAATCTGGCGGGTGACCACGTCAATTTGACAAATGATGAGCGAATGAATATAATAATCTATAATCAATATTGCCTGTCGTTAAAGGGCGAGCCTTATTTCTTTTTCTATAAGTCATTTAATGCACTGGGATAGATATTATTCACTATTAAATTTAAAGTCATTTAAATTTAATAATGGGGAACTTTAAATTTAATAATGGGCAATATCAGCCACACCACATTAAATGCATTAAATGGATACCCACTACTTACAAAAGAAGAGTTGTTTATTAAAAATTTTTGTAAGAGTTGTTTATTAAAAAAATACTCGACCTTCAAGACAATGGCATAAATATTATTCAAACTACGTACAAGGAAACGGGGACATATTTGGCGCCAACACACCGAGGATCACATTCCCGTCTTTTTACTTAATTTCCTGCCAAATATTGTCATCTACCCGAGCTGCCCGGTGTAGGCTGGTCAGCTCCACACGTTTTTGTAGTTTTGTAATAATGATATGTTTGATCAAGTGGGGTGTTTGGCGTAAGGTTTCAAAGCAGTGAGGGGTAGTAGTCCTCGGATTCTCCATGGAAAATGTGATGGGGCTCTATGGGATCTTCGTTATTATTACACCCAACAAGTTGGTGGCTTGCCTTCCTTGGCCTCTCGGACAAAGGGGATTGCCGAGTTAAAAGGATTAAAATTTTTCAAGTCCGTGAAGCGGAGGTCTGACGGTGGAGGGAGAAGGTTTTCATCCCATCCACCAAGGTTCAAATCTCCGTGGAGACATATGCCTGTTGTGTCTTGGCTATAAGAGTAGGCGACCCCATAGTGGACGTCTCGGCTCTTGTTGAGGCATAAGTTAATTGCTATTGTGTGCGGCTTGCAGGCTGTTGCACCTAGCCTAGGTTTATAGTGGCAGCCAGTTGGATTTGAACCCGGGCCTTGCTCAGGCAACTCTCACCAGTTACCGATTGTCCTAGATCTAAAAAAAAAAAAAGATTAAAATTTTGGTGTTTGTATTTGAAAAAGCCAGTTTTTATAACAAAAATTTAAATTTATAAATATATCTATTATTGGTTAAAGATAAAAATTTTATTTTAACCATATAATCATTTAGTTTAGTAAATCTCTCAACCAAATGCTAAATTTGAAATTATTTAAACAACTCAAAAAAACACATTACATGGTGTAATTAGTGCACTTCTGCAAAAGTTTGTTAATGATGATATGTTTAGGTGATTAGGGTGTTAGTTTCAAAATTGGTAGGGGACAACGAGTCCTTGGGTTCCCCATGCAAAACGTGTGGGTCTTTAGTCACATCTTCGTGCACGTGGGGGTGGGCAACATTGATTGTTGTGTGTTCCATTACATGGTGTGATTAGTGTAGTGGTACCTTTAAAAAATATTATCACAACTTTTGTTTTCGTTATTTCATGTTGTTTGGACGCAAGGAGAGAATGATGCATGTCTCCCTCATTTTACATTGTAACGTAAGGTGGAAAGACATCTCAGTAGATCTCTAATCTTCCTCTTCTATTTCTATTGTATATCCTATTTATCTTCCTTTGCAGGTTGCCCCCACGAAGTTATATTTTATGTTAAGATCTAGACATTTTGTAAGTCGACCCCTATCTCGCATTTCACGAACAAATACAAATATTATGCTTTAGAGGACCATGTTTTTTCATCACGTGTCTCAGTTAAACGAATATTTTGAATATTATGAGCATACTCTTAACGTAGGGAAAAAGTCTCTCGAAGATAGTAAGGATATATCTATAATTTTCAATATTATAATATATATTTGTATGCAAGGTTATGATATTCTATTCTATTTTTAATAAGAATAAGCTTTATGACATATGAAAGTTTATTTGTATACAAAAAGTTATGATATTCTATTTTTAAAAGAAAAAGAAACTTTTATGACATATGAAAGTTAATTGAGGATTTCGATTATTGAGTAAAATGACATATTATGTGAAAAATAATAATATATAAAGAAACTAATTTCAAATCTATGAGATATATAAATAGAATCTAAATAATGAGTTGCGAGTTAATAGGTATATATGTTGATTTTTTGTTTGGATTGTTGGTAGAATTCAATATATGGCCATAAATCATAAGATAGGAATAGATCAATTGTTTACATTTCAATTATGAATTATATATATATATATATATATATATATATATATATATATGAAAGAATTGATTTAAAATTTTATAAAGAAATTGTACTAACAAATAAATATATACCAACCTACATGCATCTTAACTCCTAATGTACCAATGGTCCAAAGGGATCAAATCTCTTGAGATACAAACATCTTTTAAATTGAAACGATAATTGAGCACCCTTTAGACTTGGTAGATTGGAGTTAAAATGGATCTAAGCTAATATATACATGGTTAGATTGAAACCTTTTACTTAATATAGGGGAAATACTTTATTTAATACACTTCAATATTACTTCTACATATTGAAATAATTTATTATAACCCACATTAAATTCTATTATTAGTATTATTATTATTATTATTAAATGCAACATATTGAGTCTATATTAAGAGTTGAATGAACTACACATCTCCTTTTTATTATTCTTATTGCGTCATAATTAATTTTTGTCACTTTCAATTACTTAATCTTTTTGGTCATTGAAATATTTTATTCTTATTATAACACACACATATATAAAGATAATATTGTAATAAATTAGTTAACATGTATATTCAAATAGTTTATATAAGCTCTACATTCGAATATTTTTAAAAAGCATAAGAACCATGTATCTTCCTAACAAAAAAATGTGAAAATATAAGTTTGATTTTTTTTTTCATTTACTTTATCCTCCTTTAAAGTTGATATAAAATTAATTACTTCACATGGACATTGAAATATTTTATTTATAGTAGAGAATGAGAGTGAAAATTTTCTACCATGTTTCCTTTACAACTAATTGTGCCTTGAGATAATTTATCTATGAACTCCATTGTTCACATTAAAATGATTTTTTTTGTTATTAATATGTTTTTAAGTGTGCATCAATATTGCTTAATCCTATATATTAAAATATTTTTATTCATGACCCACATTGATTTTTTTATTATTATGAGTATTTTTAAACATATTAATTCTATATTAAGAATTAAATGAATTACACATATCCTTCTTATTATTCTTATTAGAAAGTATTTGAAATTTTTTATTTTATTTTTTAACTTTCCATTACTTTTTTCTTTTGCACATTGAATTTTTTATTCTATACAATATTAAAATACTTTCTTTTAACATTATAATTGTGTGTGAGATGGAGAAGTTGATCTTGACATAAATTTGTTCATATATTTTCAAATAGTTTATTGAAATTTTGAGTTGAAATATTTTTGAAAAGTATAAGGCTTAAACATCTTCCTCACACCTTTTTTTTTTACTTCTAATAAAGTTAGTCTTTTTAAAGTTGGCATAAAATTATATTACATCATGTGCACATCAAAATATTTTATTTAAAACTGAGAGTGAGTGAAATATTTTTACCACATTGGGTTGCAATATCAACAACAAATCTAGTAACCATAGTGAGGTTAACATTATTGACATTTTATAATGTTTTTAACTAAAACTAATTAAATAACAATCATTTTTGTTTTTTTATTATAGCCAATATTACTTTTATTTTTAGAGAATATTTTATTTTTATTTTAAGGAAGACACGCTTCAACTCCACATTTAGCAAGGACAAAATTACACATTGCCCTACTTTTAGAAGGATCAACCTCTAGATTAGGTTTTTATTTTTTTATTTATTTAAGATGAGGTATGATCATGTGATGATTTTTGTAATTCCTAGCCTAATTTCGATAGGTTTGTAAATCTCAAATTAGTCCCCTTTTAAGGATAGGTGTATGCATATTCTCTTCATGAGAGAGAGAGAGAGAGAGAGTCCATCTTTACACAATGTCAAAATCATTATTATATAATTAAATAACTAAGGGAGCTGATTAGTAAAAAATTAATTAATTAAATTCACTAGAATAATGATAATCTATTGAAATATATTGCAAGTCTTCCACCTAAATATTGGCTTAAGGGGTCAAGACAGGTGATGGGTTCTAGATTCTCTCCATTTTCTCCATTCTCTAAGGTAGCTTCATCTTCCAATAAGATGTCGCCACTTGACATGAGACTTACCTTTTCAGATGTACAAAGTTACTTCTAACTTCCATATACCCTTAATTTTCAAGACTAGCATCCCTAATCAAAGGAGTAGTTCTATCTTTTATATTGAATTTATTGGTCTTGAATTCCATTGGTCTTGAATTCTAAGCATACATATTTGGATTATTCAAGGCATACACTATTGCCTACTCTCTTTTGGATTTGGTAAGGACCATAAACATTGGGTATAAGTTATGGGTTTTTGTAAATTTTAGCAAGTTTTTCTTATATGGTTGGATTCAAACAAACACCTAATCTCCTACTTAAAATTTTATGTTTGATTCGCTTTTCTTTAGTTAAGATGAGTCACGAGGATATAAAGGATTTCATCAAAAGTAACTAGGTAATTATTCACAACAAATGCTTTGAAATTGGTGAGAAAATGCTCTTTCATTGATGGTGATGGATATCTATATAAAGCCTAAAATTGGCCATTGAAGTGTGATAAGTAGTTTTGTACTTCCATCCATTTCTAATATAGAATATGAATCGGTTTAAGGAGACCAAGAAGTGTAACTAATTCAAACTTATAGCACTAAGAGGTATCACATTCAACCACATATTT
Organism: Pinus albicaulis; assembly: GCA_034641835.2. Taxonomy (NCBI): domain Eukaryota; kingdom Viridiplantae; phylum Streptophyta; class Pinopsida; order Pinales; family Pinaceae; genus Pinus; species Pinus albicaulis. The sequence continues at coordinate 97,225 of JAXQQM020059165.1, forward strand.
ATGAATTTTATTCTGCATTCCCTTCCTAAAAAAGGATTGTCAAATATTGTATTATGTGTTGAAAACATTGACAAACCTTAAACTGTTGGAATCCTGATTTCTGTTAGACCAAAACCCGCAAGCGTTAGTCTCCGCTACAATCAGCATAGTTAGGATCCACGAGAGGCGGTTAGTCCATGTCGCGAAACACACGGGGAGTGTTGAACCCAATGTCCAAAATTCTACCCCCCAACGCGAGCCAGGTGAGTTTCAAACTCAAGACCTGTCGCTCTGATACCACTTGTTGGAATCACGATTGTAGTTATACCAAACCATGCATGCATTAGTCTTCGCTACAATCACCAAAGTTAGGATCCACGAGAGGTGGTTAGTCCATGTCGCAAAACACATGGGGAACATTGAACCCAATGTCCAACATTAACACAAATCAGGTCTCATCACCACCACAACATGACCAAATCCCATTAGTCCAAGTTTTGAAATAGTAATATGGATGCATATCAATCTTGATCATTAATAATATATGAGATCTAAAAAGTGCATTAAAATTGTTATATAATTTCTTTCTACACAATAGGTACAAAATATATTCAAATATATTACAAATCATCCACTCCTAAAATATTGAAGCAGTGGTCAACATGAGTGGGTAGTTCTAAATTCTACATTCTCTAAGGTAGCTTCATCTTCCAATAAGTGTCTTCACTTGACATGATACTTAATTTTTCTTGAATGTATGAATTTACTTCCAACTTCTAATATAACCTTAATTTTCAATACTAGCATCCCTTAATCCAAAAAGGGTAATTCTATCTTTTATATATGAGTTATTGGTCTTGAATTCTAAGCATCCATATTTGGATTATTCAAGGCATACACTATTTCCTACTCCCTTTTGGATTTGGTAAGGACCATAAACCTTGGGTACAAGTTTATGGGTTTTGTAAATTTTTGAGCAAGTTTTTCTTATATTGTTGGATTCAAACAAACACCTAATCTCCTACTTAAAATTCATGATCAATATTCTTCAGATCAGTTTGATGCTTGATTCGATTTTCTTCAGTTAAGATGAGTCGCGAGGATATAAATATTTCATCAAAAGTAACTAGGTAATTATTCGCAACAAATGCTTTGAAATTGGTGAGAACATAAAGTAATTATTCACAAAAAATGCTTTGAAATTGGTGAGAATGTGCTCTTTCTATTAGGTCCCTATATTACCAGTATAGTCCCTTATTGTTGTTAGTGTAACCCCATTATTGTTATTGTTGTACCCCTGTAGCCCCAATATTGTTATTATTGTGTCCTTACATTATTATTGTTAAGTTGGCTAGGATTATCTTGTGACCCCATGGACCCCTATATATAGAATGAGGTTTTGTCATTTTTATCATCCAAGAATTGTTCATTTATGTAATGTATTGGAGGTTATCCCCTTGAAGTGGGTGATTTCTAAGGCGTTGATCTCTCTTTTCTTCTATTCTTGGAGCTGGTTTCATAACATTTGGTATTAAAGCTTTGGATTTTATGGTTTCGTTGCTCCAAACAGGCCATCGTGGAATTTTCGCTATAAAGTTTTTTCTACGAAAGGTTCAAAAGCTAAAATTTGTACAGACATTTTTATATATGAGAGACGTTGTGTAAACATTTCAGATCTTGGTTCACAACATTTTTAGAGATATGATATGTAGAAGTTAGGGCTTTTAGGGCTCCTAAATTTCACCTAAAATAGGTCATTGTGGAATTTGGGCTATACCTTTCTTCTATGAAGTTTCAAAAACTAAAATATTTACAAAGCGAAGCCCCAATCTTTGAGGAACCTCCTGTAAAAATTTCAGATCTTGGTTCACAATATTTTCAGAGATATGATTTGTGGATGTTAGGGTTGTTTTAGGCTCCTAAATTTCATCTCAAAGAGGTGATTGTGGGAAAAGCGTCATAACTATCTCCCTGAGTGTCAGATTGGAATTTTGTAAAAAGTGGTTGCAAATACATGGAACGTAGTTTCCTGGCTATCAATTTCAAAGCTGAAGGATGAAACAGTGACACGTGGAAAGTCATACAAGTTCACTCTACTAAACTAGTCCATAATTAAGTCATTGTGGGAGATTGGACACAACCTTGTCTTGGAGAATCCAAATCAGGTCAGACCTATGACATTCAAAAGAGAATTCAGAGGGATACATTGGTGCTGAAATTAAAATATTGAAGTACTGCAATCACAGAGATAATACAATTTCAATATCGAGCTCCTCAAAAGCAAGAAAAAGGTGTGTATTTTTTTTTTGAATTGCATAAGTCTTGTTTGAAGAATAAATTTGAATTGATTCCAAGGGCATATTGTAGAATAGATATCAGTATTGGGTTCTAAAATATGCCTTGTAAAAATAATTCAACACCCATTAAGCCTTCAGAAGGCTCTACGATGACTCATGAAGATGAATAATTGCAACATGATCTATCAAAATTACAAGAGCAAGTGCACCAAATTTCGCTCTCGCAAAGAGACAACAAAAAATGAAATGGAAGTTTTAAGAAATGTGTGGAAGCTAAGATGGATGGTTTGAAGAATGGCATGGAATACATGGAAGAAAAAATGAAAGAAAACATGGAAGACATGAAGAATGATCTAAGCAAACCTGAGTTTGACAAATTTGATACAAGAAATGATTCCTAATGGCGAAAAGATAGTAGAGGAAACTCATGATGAAAAAAAAAAATGTTAATCATGATTTCATAAACTTGAATGTTGGATGGAAGACCCACCATATTCCAAAGATCGATTTGAGGAAGTTTGATGGCAAGATCCGTAACATGGATACTACAGATGGAGCAATATTTTGATCTCAATAATGTGCAAAACACACAAAAGGTACAGATTGCAACTTTACATATAGAACAAAATACATTTGTATGGTATCGATGGCTCTGTTCCTGTAAAAGAATTGTCACTAGGTCAATTTTTACGGAGGAAATGATAGCGCATTATGAGGATACAAAGAGCAACACCTTCTTTAGCCAATTGATAAATATCAAACAAAAGGGTTCAGTGGTGGAGCACATTAAGGACTTCCAAAAATTAAATAGAAGGGTAACTGATATTCCAGAGGAACACAGGATTAATGTCTTCATAGGGACTTTAAAGGATAACATCCAACATGAGGTTCCTGTTTGGGAACATGATTCATTGGAGAAGGCATTCAGGTTGGAAAGAAAAATTGAATGTAAAATTATGGCGACAAGGAATCCTACCACTCACATCTATAAAGATGGAAGTGTTTCTACTCCTAGACTTCCACAAACTACAAGGTTGACACCACAACAATTGGAAGAAAAAATATCAAAAGGGCTTTGCTATAGTTGTTATAGAAAATACATCAAAGGTCATAAGTGTGCTGAGAAGAAATTATTTTACATATATTGTGAAGAGGAGGAAGAAAATGAACAAGAAGCTTCAAAAGAAGAGGACACACACCAAGAACCAACCCTAGAAGAAGAAGAAATTTGTCAGACCATATCGTGTAATGCATTGGCAGGAATTACCACTCCTCAAAATCTCAAGATAGAAGGACATATCAAGAAGAAAAATGCAATAGTGTTGATTGATTCGGATAGTACCCATAATTTTATTCATTGTAAGGTAGCCAAGGAATTGAAATGTTTCGTATACCCAGCACCAGAATGTCAAGTGATGGTTACAAATAGAGGAACTATAAATTGCTCTAGAAAATGCCATAATATCAAGCTAACCATGGGGGAATATGTAATGAAAAGTCCAATGGGAGGTGTTGATGTTGTACTAGGAGTACAATGGTTATAATCTTTGGGGACGGTAGCTTTTAATTTTCAAGAACTTTTCTTGAAAAAATTTTCAGAAGGAAAGGAAATTGAATTACGGGGTATCGCAAGGAAGCCAAGAAGGATAATAAGCTCTAATTTCATGACAAAACTTCTGAAGAAAGAACAACGAGGCGTAATTGCACAATTATTTCACTACAAGTTCCAACATCAAAATCATCGATTTCTCCAGATCTCCAAAGAATCTTGGACAATCATTCAGATGTGTTTGATACTCCCAAAGGACTCCCACCTATTAAGCAGTCCTTGATCATGCTATTCATTTGAATTCATAGTGTCCCTCAAAAAATGGGGCCTTCTGAGATATCCATATGTCCAAAAGAGAGCGAGAAATTGAACGTATGATTGTAGAAATGTTAGGGGTTGGTATAATTCAACCTAAATGAAAGTTCTTTCTCTGCTCAAGTAGTATTGGTGCACAGAAGGATGGATCATAAGCCCATATGTCAGTTATGAGGGAAGACAATAAGCTCACTATTAAAGATAAATTTCCCATTCCTGTGATTGATGAATTATTGGATGAATTTCATGGAGCAATGTATTTTACCAAGTTGGATCTTCATTCAGGATATCATCAAATTAGAATGAAAATTGAAGATATTACGAAAACAACATTTCGAACTCATGAGGGTCATTATGAATTTTTGGTCATGCCTTTTGGCCTTACCAATGCACCTTCTACATTTCAAGGGTTGATGAATTTGATTTTCAAACCCTTCCTTAGAAAATTTGTGCTAGTATTTTTTGATGACATACTAATCTACAACAGGTCTTGGAAGGATCATGTTCAACATGTTGACAGTGTGCTCAAACTATTGGAGGAGAAACAATTATATGAAAAAACATCCAAATATTTATTTGGAGTACACGAGGTGGAATATCTGGGTCACATTTTATCTCACGAGGGTGTTAAGGTAGACCTTAACAAAATTAAAGCCATTAAGGAATGGAAAGTCCTCACAACCATAAAGAAATTGTGAGGATTTCTCAGATTAATAGGGTATTATCGTAATTTTGTTAAGAATTATGGGAGAATAGCAACACCTCTAACAACATTATTGAAGAAAGATGCATTTTCATGGACTCCTGAAGCAACTAAGGCCTTTGAACATCTTAAAGAGGCAATGTGCCTAGCACAGTCTTAGCTAGGCCAGACTTAAAAGAAGCATTTATTGTGAAATGCGAGTCCTCGGGAAGTGGAATTGGTGTTGTTTTAATGCAAGAAGGAAGACTCAATTCTTTTGAAAGTCGTCCAATCAAAGGAAAGTATTTACAGAAAGCTATTTATGAGAAGGAAATGTTGGAAATACTACATGCACTAAAGAAATGGCGACCTTATCTAATGGGAAGACACTTCAAGGTAAAAAATGATCATGATAGTCTTAAACACTTTTTGGAACAAAGACTATCTTTAGAAGAGAAACAAAAATGGGTCACAAAGATGTTGGGTTATTATTTTGAAATCACCTACAAAAAAGGGAAGCTAAATGTTGTTGCAGATGCACTCTCAAGAAAGGATGAAGAGGTGGAAGCATTGCTTTGTTCCATTTCTATTATCCAACCATATTGGATAACCGAAGAAAGGGATGCATGGAAGAAGGACGAAGAAGTGTGGACACTCATTCAAAAGTTGCAGCAAGATCCTAGTACATCTGATAAATTTAGTTGGAAAAATGATTCCTTATGGTACAAATATCACTTATATATTTGCAAGAATTCCCAACTAAAACAAAAGATTCTTTTGGAATTTCACACTTCTCTTTTAGGAGGACACTCAGGATTTTTAAAAACTTACCATAGGGTGAAGAAAGAATTTTTTTGGGATGGCCTTAAATCTAATATTCAAAATTTGGTGGCAGAATGTTTGGTTTGCCATCAAAATAAAGTTGAGACAATTAAGACCCCGGGTCTTCTACAACCTTTATCCATTCCAAATCAATTTTGGGGGGAGATTTCAATGGATTTTATCACAGGTTTACCTAAGTCCAAAGGAAAGAGTGTCTTCATGATGGTAGTTGATAGACTTACCAAGTATGTACACTTTTGTGCATTATCTCATCCATTTAAATAAAGTACAATTGCTACTACATTTATGGAAACAATTCAAAAACTACATGGAAACGCAAAGATTATTGTAAGTGACAGAGATCCCATTTTTACTAGAAATTTTTGGACTAAATTATTTTCTTGTTTGGGTACTCAAATAGCTCATAGCTCATCTTATCATCCTCAATTCGATGGTCAAACTGAGATAGTGAATAAATGTTTGGAATGATATCTTCGTTGTTTTGTATCTTATAAGCAAACACAATGGGTCAAGTGGTTACCTCTCGTTGAATGGTGGTATAACACTTCCTTCCATACTACAACAAAAATGACCCCATTTATGGCAGTTTATGGATATCATCAACTGTCCATGACATCTTATTTAAGAGAAAATTCTAAGGTTAAAGCAGTGGAAGATCACATTGACCATCAACAAGAAATTTTCCAACTCTTAAAGGATAACCTAACTTTGGCACAAAATCAAATGAAACAATAGGCAGATCAACATCGCAGCGAGAGAATTTTTGATGTAGGAGACTGGGCATTTTTACGGCTACAACCATATAAAAAAATGTCCCTCAAGTAAGCTAAGAAGGATAATAAATTATCTCCAAAGTACTATGGTCCTTACAAGGTGTTGCAAAAGATTGGTACTATGGCATACAAATTGGAGCTTCCTGCTTCTTCGCGACCGCATCCAGTTTTCCATGTTTCATGCTTGAAAAAGGCTATAGTGGACAAACTTCCAGTTCAAACAATATTTCCAGAACTTGATGAGGAAGGAAAAATTATATTGGAACCTGAAGCAGTCATGGAAATAAGAACTCGACAGCTACGAAATCGATCTATTTCGGAGTATCTCATCAAATGGAAGAACTTACCCACTGAAGATTCTACATGGGAGGATGAGAATTTTATATAGAAGCATCCAGATCTACTCAAGCGTTGATGAAAACTGTTATAGGTCAATTTGGCACCATTCCCAATGACCTAGTTAACTGGGCATCACCTCCAAGACCGATGATCAAGGGTCTATCATTCCCTATCATTTCAGTTGCTACATACCCTAAGACAAGAAACAAGACAAATTAAGCGAGACTTTCATCAAACAAAGGTTTCCATGGTTTGAAGCTTATTATATAGCATATGAGAGCTCACCAACGCAGGCTCTAAGGGGCCTAAGTGCATTGCATATGCAGGGAGCCCCATGCAAGGCTGCTCACTTCCCGACATTCACAGGTGTGTTGGTCACATTGGGAGCGAAATTCTCATTGTTCTGGAATCTCCACTTGGCCAGTGCCTTCTAGAAGATTTCACATGTGTCAAGATTTGGATCCAAGTGTCCATTTGACATCTACATGAATGGAAACATGTCTTGCCTATTTTTGGAAAGTTATGATTGCAAAACAACCTACAATTCATCTATAAATTGAGCATAGATCTGACTGCTTGAGAAGGAAGAATTCGAGTAGAGAAATGCTAGAGAATTTTCAATTGAGAGCTAGATTTGTGAAGCTGCTGCTGGAGAGATTTAGGCTGTGATGAGGCTTGGGAACTTTGCTGGAAAGTCACTTCAAATCAGTCACTAGGTTGTAACCTCTCCTTCTATCATCAATAAAGAGTACTTCGTATGTTTCCCTACATGCATCTGTATTGACTTAGATGTTCCATATTGTAATATCTTAGTTGATGAATGTAATTTATGCTTTAATGATTTAGCTAACTAGCTTGAATAGATATCTATATTATTGCATCTTCTGCTGTTTTAGTGTTCTTTCTTGCAAGAAGCATTCAGCTCACAAATTGCTTGAATTTGAAGCTGCAATAGAAGCGACAGAAGGAGCCATTTGGAAGCAACTAAACAAGTAAGCCTCCAATCCTCTCTGTATATCTGTTTTGAGTTAGGATAAATAGTAGTATAGTCTTTCACCTGTTGTTCTAGACTAGCACCGGTCTAGGGAAGCATAATTTATCCGTAGATTACAATTCTAGCCCAACAAACTGGCGACTCCACTTGGGAAAATTTCTCTTAGTTCTAGGTGTTTTAGTCTTTGATTTGCTTTGTTTATCCACCCAGTAGTTGTTACACATAAATATTAGAATTTTTCAGAGCTTAATTTGCAAAGACAGTGAGTTAAACATTAGTATTTATCTTTGTTTACTGCTCCCAACACAACCTTAGACTGGACACAGTGCTTTGTAGAGCACTGTCTCCTTTCCTAGCCTGCGTTGCATAGCAATATCTCCCCTTGGAGACTATGTTGACTCCTGAAAGTGACCAAATTCCCTTGAATTTGACTTTGCAACTTGCTTCAATTTTGTTTGCTGTTGTGTTCTGAAAAGTTTGATGCTCAATTGACCAGTGACTCTATATACTTCTTCCTCCTTTGGTTGAAAATTTGTTCAATATTTGTTTAAAAAAAAAAATTCTTTATCATTAACAAGTTGATTTCAAAGTATTTTTTATGGTCGCATTAAGAATCATTTGCTTTGGAAATAGGAAATTGTCGTAAAATCTTCATTTCCTTGATAGGAGAAATTGTTGTTGAAATCCTGATTTTTCCTTCAAAAGAGAAATTGTTGATTGTATTATTCATTTCCCAAAAGTAAAAAGCATTTGAATTATTGATCTATTGCACCTAGTTTCTTTTCTGCATTCATAGCATTAAGGAAATTGAAAATAAAAAATTGCATTTGCATGTAGGATTGTGTGTTTTTTGCAAAAGGAACATTAGGAAAATTGCATTTAGTTTGTGATTCATTGATTTTGTTTTTGTTCATTGATTTGTTTGCTCACAAATTATTTGCTCTCTTCCCTTAGTAGCTAGGTTCTTCATTGAAAAAGCTAAAAGTGAAAGTTTGTTTATCATTGTTAGCTTGCATTTTAGGAATTTCATATGCAGAATCGTGGTGAAACTGAAAGACAAATTGTTAAGCAAGATCAACATAAAATAAATCTCAATTTACTTAACAATGCATTGGAACCATAACGATAACATTTAGAAGGTCTAGGCTAGAGACGTGTTCCGACGTCGTAAAACATAGCAGCTGTCGTTAACTTGTCTGCAATACATTTCGAGTGTGATACCTCACTCCACATATGTAAGTATATCGTAGCTCGTCCACGTACTCTCGGGTATATTGGGTGGTGTTACAATACGATAAGTATAAAGGGGTGCTCTCACTCTGTGGTTTCGCATCAGATAGTGCTAATACGGACTTGGGCCTCCACGTACCTTCGGGTATATTTGGGAGGACAACTTTTAGGTGTTATCCATCCATAGTGAACCAAGTCGACTGCCCTGAAATTGTGATACACCGAACACAACATTCGGGGATATTACCTACCCATAATTCTTGGTTCGTCAGGAGGTATTCTGCAGTTCACAGTTTCTTGGTAAACCCTTTTGCCTAGCATTACCCTCTTTTTGTTTATTTGTTTTTTTTGGATAAAATAAATCAGTAATCATAGAAGAAGAAAATACTACCCCCCATCACTTGCGTAGATTAGCTTTAAAACCACCTTTACCACCAGAAGTTACTTCTGGTAGACGAAGGCGATCACAGTCTGTTGAATCAAGTACAATTCGTACCTTTGGTGAAACATCATCATTTAAACTAGAGTTAGCTCAAATTGTTTCCACACATCCCGGTTCTTTTACTGTTGTCGAAATGGAGTCTTCACAGCTACCTGTGGTCATGATCCATTCAATCGCTGAGACCATACCTCCTGGACCTGACGTTGTTCAATCACAAATTGATCCAGATCTTGTCTCTTCTTTGCCAGAAAATATGAATCCTGAAGTCGAACAACTAGAAGTTGTTCCTACCTTGGTCACTCCACAAATATCTATAGCCACTAAAACTCCTATATCACACAGTCAACCGTCTGAAATATATTTTTGGCCTGACGGTGAAATTCTTCCTCCTGGTTTGATTGTGATTGTAGAAATCCCATAAGACGATACACCTTTAAGTCCAACCCATTTTGGGGGAGACATTTACCTGTACCAGTCTTTTCCTCAATCATTTCCACCTACTTTTGTTGATCCTATTGCCATTCAATCTCCCATTGATTTTGGGAGGTATACATTTGGTCATACAACCATGTATGAACCAAAATCTTCGGTTGGGTCTGTTGTTCCAATTACATAAGCTCCTACCCTCGCTACTCCGTCGATGTTCACAACCTCACTAGAGTCATATTTGCACGGTGGCCCTTTTGTCCCAACAGGCTACAAATCATTGTCTGGCACTTTTTCTGGTGCTTCTTCACATTCATGGTCTTTTCCAATGTCATCATCTGGTGTTTTAACTGGTATTCATATAGTTAATACTAAACGTCTTGATTCATTACATACATCATCAGGGCAATATCAAGTCGGTCCTTATGGGTCAATTCCTTTAAGTACCATATCAACTGGACTCCCAACATTTGGAGAAAATTATTTTCTGTCTTATTATCCTCCTTATGCTGGGGGGCAACCTTTGATCACCCAATATGATAGTACTCAGTTACTTTCTGGTCAAACTAATGTTGACATGAATGTTTGTTAATGGCAGCCCACTCTACCTATCCAACCACAAACTGTTGTACACTCGTATCAACCGGTTCAGCCTATTACACCCACTTCAATACCACTTGTTAATACATCTATACCCCTGTTACAGAATCATAATATTGTACATCAACCTTAGCAGGAAATTTCTTCGACTCAATATCATCAAATTTTGGGTCTATAGACTCAAAATCCTTTAGTTAATTTACAACAACCTATATCAGGGATCATTTATTCACAAGCTGGTGTACCATTTTATGGGATGTCACAAACGCAACCTAGTATTACATATCAACCAAATCCAACTTACACTAATTTGGGTTATAAAATTGGAGGATAGAACCCTTGGTAGCCACAACCGCAAATCCCTCAAACTTCATTTCAACAAGTATCATATCCAGGTTTTGGTCAACAAAATTATCAAGCATTTGCTATGCAAAACAACCCCTATCTGGGTTACCAACAACAAATTCCATATGCTGGTGTTCAAAAACCTGATGCCCAAGCAATTCCATCTTACCCAGGCTATGCTCATCTCGACCTTAATCAACAGTTTCCTTTTTTTGCAACCTTGGAATTACCAGATTTAAACCGGTTAACCAATGATCCTATCAATTATGCTCCTTGGTGGTTAGTGATACCTCATAAAATACCCTCCGACATTCCCAAATTCAATGGAAAACCTGGAGAAGATCTGTCAACTCATGTTATGAATTATCATTTATGGTGTTCATCAAATTCCCTAAATGATGATTCTGTTCGATTAGGTATTTTCCAGCATACACTCACAGGTTAAGTAGCTAAATGGTACATTGAATTGCCTAGAGCTTCTTTAGACAATTTCACTGCCTTAGCTACTGTATTTTTGACCCATTTCCAGTTACTGATCAGATACGAAACTAGAACGGAACTCTTGACCAACTTCAAACAGACTAAAGCTACTCACATTTCCGATCATATTCATGAGTGGTGTCGTCATCAGTTAAGACATTTGTTCCCGATCAGCTCCTTGCTGAATGGTTCATTAAGTCCCTGTTACCATCTATAACTGAGGATGTAGCTAAAGGTGGCATCATCACATAAGAGCAAGTTATTGCTCGTGCCCAATATTTAGACTTGATTTACACTCAGTCTGACATGCTCTATGAAAAAATTCCTAATGTGCCACGATCAAATTTCAATGTTCCTCCTCAAATAAAGGACTCTCATGTCGGAGACGACTTGATAGGCACTGCAAACACACACCATGCTACTACATTTGATCTTGCTCCTAATTCAGAAATTAATGTCATGTCATTTGACAAAGGAAAAAGTGACAAGCAACCAAGAGGTAAGAACAAGGGGAAATCAAAGAAAAAGCAAACTTGTAACTCGCAGGAATGATCATCTGATCAAACGTCTGGACCAAGGAAACCTCGTTATCCATGTATAGTATGTAATGAGGAACACTTTGTTAGGGATTGTCCTCACCATGCTGAAGTCTCAAAAATCATCAAGACTTCTTATGCATCAGCTGTGTTGACAGACCCATTCCCAAATCTAGACACAAATTTGGTTGCTACGGATCCATCTCCTAGTTCCCAAGTGTTAATGTTATCCACCACAAAACCTTCACAAGATATTTTTATGTCAAAATAGAATAGAGATTATGGTAGTTAGATCACTGATCAACCTACTACCTCGACAAAGAATCCATCTAATGAATCGGTACCACCTCCTTTTATTCTTGAATTGACGATTAAACCACCGAAGGGAGTAATTCATAAATCGACATATAATCCTCGAGAAAGAGCTGCACAAAATTATAATATAGTTGAAGATTTGGCTCAATCCCCTTCAGCTATGTCTGCTCTTGAGGTATTACAAAATTTTCCCTCCCAGAAGCAGGCTTTATTGTCGGGCATTGGTGGAATTGATCCAACTGATTCTAATCTTGTCGTCTTTAATCATACGGGCTATGTGCCACAATTACCAGCAGAATTGGCATTCTCCATCCAAGTAAATGTTCTCAATCACCTTGTTCATCACACTATTATTGATGAGGGAGCATCTACGTGCATTACGTCTCTAAACTATTGGAAGTCACTTGGCTCGCCACGATTATCACAATCATCAACGACGTTGAAGGCTTTTGATGGAAGAACATATAAACCTTGTGGTATTATCAATAACCAGCATGTTGAATTAGGGGGAAAAATAGTAAGTATTGATGTTGAGGTTGTTGACGGACCCCTTGACTATAATATTTTACTCGGAAGACCATGGGTATATGCAATGACTGCCATTGTTTCTACATACTTTAGAATGATTGCCTTTCCCCATAAAGGTACAATCACAGTCATTAATCAATTATCATTTTTGCCTCCATTTCATAGGTAACTGGGAGCGTTCCGTTCGTTCACTTACCCCAACTAGAAATCCAGAACATTGGTGTAGGATTCTTAAAGGATTCCACTCTTATGGGAACTTTTGCATTACCACCACCCGCGACGTCGGCATAAATTGCAAGCATAGAGACCTGCTACATGATCTCTTCCACTCTATCTGGCTTAAGGAGGAGTGCGGGTGATTCTGATATTTCTACGTTGGATGATGTTTTACCACCCAACCCTATTGAGCTACAATAGCAATCAATCTATTTGGCTTGGGCAGAAAATCCGAAATCAGTGTCACCGAGTGTTTGGGTTGATCGTTCATTAGATTTTGGTACTCCATCTGATCCATTTTCCTCAAAAAATTTTACAGATGAAAATATTTTGGAATCTATGAAGTCAGAAGGAGAACCATGGGAAGATTATCATCATTGTTCCCATCTTCCTGATTACGAAGAAAACAATCTCAGTGAACTCTATCACCCATCCATCAAAACTTTCTTTTCGAATTCTTTTTCGATTAATTAAATTGAATCTGAGAAAAATTTATCAAATATCGAAGAACAATTTCTATCGATATTTTGACTAAACCTGGAGTTGTAGAAAATATTCATGTTGGTTTATCTTGTTCTCCATCAGAACTTGATTCATATCGCTCTCTTTTTTGTGAATTTCGTGACATATTCGCTTGATATTACGAGAAAATGCCAGGCATAGATACTATTATAGTTGAACACACTATTAATATGTATCCTGACGTCAAACCGGTTTGTCAACAACTTCGTCCTGTTCATCCAAAGAAAGCCGCTGCCATCAAAGCAAAAGTTGAAAAACTTTTGCGTGCTGGTTTCATTTACCTTGTTCCACTAACTGAGTGGGTTTCCAATATTGTTCCTGTTATGAGAAAACAAGGAACCATTAGAGTGTGCATCGATTATCGGGATGTCAATCAGGCTTGTCCAAAAGAAAACTATACTACTCCCTTTATCGACCAGATTATTGAAGATTGTGCTGGATGCGAAATATTTTCGTTCATGGATGGATTTTCCAGATACAATCAAATCAATATCTGCCCAGATGACCAACATAAGACAACATTCATCTGTCCCTGGGGCACATTTGCATATAGGAAACTTCCGTTTGGATTAAAGAACGCTGGGGCAACTTTTTAGAGAGAAATGGATTATGCTTTCATTGCATCAAGCACATTGTTCAACCATATCTAGATGATTTACCAACACATTCACAAAATTGAGTTGATCACTCGATGCATTTGAGAGACATTTTCTTACGCTGCCGACACTACAATGTATGCCTCAATCCACATAAATGTGTGTTTTTTGTAGGTTCTGGTTGATTGCTAGGATTCGTAGTCTCAAAAGAAGGAATTCGAATAGACCCATTGAAGGTACAGGACATTCTCGATTTGCCTGCACCATCAAACATACTTTAGATATAGAAACATCAAGGAAAGGCTAACTTCCTGAGAAGGTTCATTCCAAACTACGCCAAAATGGCTAAAGGATTTACTCGATTATTGAAAAAATGAGTTCCCTTCCATTGGGACCAAGTTGTGCAAGCATCTTTTGATGCTGTCAAGGATCATCTTGTCCGAGCATCATTAATGTATCCTCCTAATTATCAAAATGATTATTTCCTATATATCGTCACGGCTGAAACGACCATCGCTATGGTCTTGGTCCAATTAGAAGATGGAATTGAACATCCGATCTATTATTTGAGTCATAATCTCAATGATACGGAAGTTAAGTACTCGTATGTTGAAAAGCTTGCCTTAGCAGCTGTACAAGCTGTCCAAATATTTCGCCATTATATTCTGCTCCGAAAAACAACAATAGTTTCAGATTGCAACCCCATGACTTACATCTTATCACTTCAATTTCCAGGGGGGAAATATTCAAAATGGATTGTCATTTTGCAAGAATTTGATTTGGAATTCATCAAATCTAAGTCAAAGAAGTCTTTAGTTTTGGCTGAGCTTCTTTGTGACCTTCCCTCTGATAGTATTGCTACTACGTCAGAACCATCTATTCCAGACGAGTCTCTGTTTTTGATTGGATCATCTAATCCTTGGTATGGGGATTTCATCATTTATCTCCAAACCCAAACTTTTCGACCTAATATCTCTCGCTCTGATCATCGACGTATTTGATACCAAGCCAAAGATTATCTGATCGTCAGCGATACACTTTATCATCATGGTGTCGATACCATTTTAAGGAGGTGCCTCACTCATGAGGAGGCCAAAAAAGTATTAAATGATTGTCATGATGGGGCTTGTGGTGGAAATTTATCTGGATATGCTACTGCGCAGAAGATACTCCACGTCGGTTACTTTTGGCCTAATATTTTTCGAGATTGCATCCTCGCAGTCAGAAGTTTTCATGCATGCCAAATTTTTTATCGTAAAATCCACAAACCACCAACACCAATGCATCCTGTTGTCTCTGCTAGACCATTTACGAAATGGGGTATTGACTTCATGACCTGTAACCCTCCTTCGTCTGTGGGGGCATGGTTATATTATTGTCACAGTCGACTATTTTACCAAATGGGCTGATGCGATGCCTACATTCAACAACACAGAATAGACAACTGCATTGTTTTTCTTTAACCACGTTATTGGACGGTTTGGGGTCCCACAGGCTATAGTTACAGATAATGGGAATCATTTTCGCAACCATATGATGTCTGAATTGACTACCAAGTTAGGATTGTCACATGATAATTCTACTCCTTATTATCCACAATCAAATGGACAAGTTGAAGCTATTAACAAAATTCTTAAACGAATGCTTCAATGAATGATAGGAGTCCATAAAAGGAACTAGCACTTGATCTTGTACTCCACCTTGTGGGCGTATCAAACCTCGATGAGAAATGCCACCAGATTTACTCCTTTTCAATTGGTGTATGGTTTGGAAGCTATCTTACCAATACAATGTGAAATTTCATTGTTGAAACTCGCGATAGACTTGTTACCTGACACCTCAAAAGAAGAAGCACATCTCCTTAACCTCATCCATATAGATGAAATGCGTCATGAAGCCCAATTGGCCAACGAAGCACATAAGAGACGTATAAAGGCGCAATATGACAAAAATGTCCAGCCTCACATCTACACGGAAGGTGACTTGGTCCTTCTTTATGATAAAGAAGCTGATGTTATAGGCACAGGGAAATTCGAAACATTATGGCATGGCCCCTATATTGTCAAAAGAGTTCTTGCTAGTGCCTACGAGTTAGTTGATTACGATGGGATTCCATTGGCACAGCCTAGAAACGTTACTATGCATAATCATGAGCGTAGTAATTTTTTGTATTATATTATTTATATGTTGTTGATTTGCATTCACTATCTTAATTTGTTTTTAGAGTTTTCTTGATGTTAGTAATTCGCTTTACATTTTATGGCTGATGCCTGAATCTTCAGAACCATTTGCTGGATATGTTGATGGTGCTAGTCGTAGTACGCAAAATCTATTCTCTGCAGCGTGGGCCATTTTTGCTCCGAACGGTGAGTTAGTGAGTTTTCAATGGATTTGTATCGGTAGATCGACGAATAATATCGCTGAGTATAATGCATTGATCGAAATTCTCTCTAATTCCATTTCATTTGGTATTAACCGCATAATCATAAGGTTAGACTCACAACTTGTGGTACTACAACTTACTTGTATTTATACTATTAGAAATACAACACTTCTTATATTGTTCCTAAGAGTTCGACTTTTGGAGAGACATTTTGATTTCATTCAATATCAACACATTTCCAGAAATTTGAACACTTTAACTAATTCATTAGCTAATCAAGTTTTAAATAGACGTTTGCGACATAGGTAAAGAAAACATTCACATCATTGAATAGGATTGTGCATTAAACATAGGAAAAACTCTGAAATCATATAGATAGATAGTTATAGGTTTTTTACAAAATTTGTGTCCAAGACATGTTGGCCATTTGACCTCAAAATGTATGCAAAAATTCACAAGTAAACTAGTGGTTCTCATGTTAACATGCTATAGATCAAGCAATCCTACAGAACAATAGCATCTAATGGTTAGGAACCCCAATAGTGTGTCACTGCAGTCGCATGGGTAACTCTTCGAGCTGACAATCTGGAATCCCAAAGGTCAAACCCTCTATGTGCTACTGAAGCTTAGCTAGAGTCTTAGCCATATCAAGGTCCTGAAGGATTTCTCTCCCGACATCCCTCTTTGCTGGTGCATCTGCTTCGCACTCTGGTTCCTCTACTGGTTGAACATGACCAATATCTACATTACATCAAACTTTTAGTTTAGTCTTGGAAAGAAATAAAAAACACAAAAACATTGTATAAACGTTATAAAAATAAAAAAACATGGTCGAATCATTCTTACCCATTGCACCCCACTAAGCGCCTTCTAGTAATACTAGATCTGGATCTCCTTGGAAGTCGACGCCTGCATATGCATACTCATTGATGGCGACGATCTGTCGTTGAAACCAGGCAAAGAATGCAGTAGAGAACACAACGGTTGATTGGCCGTCATGCCGACCCATGATTTCTACCCATCTCTACATTTGAGGATCTCTAGGACTAGATATATCCAATGTTACATGTTGTGGCTGCATCAGAGGAATCTGTTCCAAAGCGAAGGAGATAAGGATGGAACCATAGCTGAAATTTTTCTTCCTTCCTCCATTTTCTTTGTTTAGTTGTTCCTTTATCTGAGATAGAACAGCTTCAAACCAGTTGAAGACTGTTGGCTCTAAACACTCTAGCGCATATTGCATATATGATCTGTTCGCTACATGGAGTGTAATGGTTCCAGCAATTTTAGCAATCATGAAGAGGATGGTTCTCAAAGGAAAATCCTTGACATCTCGGATGTTTATTTTTCCATCTTTGCTAGGTTCTGACCCTGAATAGAAATACTGCATAACATAATCCCTCACTATCTCTCCTCCAACGGTAGACCCTGTGAGAGAAATGGGAAAAACTCTCCTTGACAAACCTGTGAGAAAATACACATCCTCAAATGTTATGGACAACACTTGATTTTTTATGTGAAATGCCTCTATCGTCGGATCCCATGCTCGAACTAAGAACTCCAAGAATTCTATTTGTTGCCTCATTCTTGACAATTTAAAGTACTTAAGCAATCCACAATATCATAGGGCTCTTACAGTACCCAGATCATTCAAGGCAATCATATCCTGTTCTTCATGTTCTCTTTCCCTCCATGTAATCGTCATTATAATCCAATGGAAACCTGAAAGACAACCATAAGATTCATTAGATTCAATTCATTGCAAAAAACTAGGCTGATTTTAGACACAACATGAAAATCAAAAACTTGAACTGTGCCCAACGCACTCCCTAGGCTGAGACAATGCATTGCACATGCCAGTACCGTTCACTGTACCTGCTATGCAATGCAAGTTTTGACATTCAGGGGTGCGTTGGCCTCATTTTGGGCAGAATTTACCCTAGGTGCCTCAAAACCCTAAAAAAATGTAAGGAATGGTAATGAAATAAATATTGAAAGGAAGAGGAGGTTCATGGCACTAAACTTGATCAAACGGTGACGAAATCCGTCCACAGAAAATACCACAATCAACGACTAAAGTTCGGGGGAAAAATTAGGTTCAAAGCTTCAAAATGTAAATGGTAACTATGGAATGGTAAAAATGAATAGTAAAACTACTTTTTAATAGTCATTTAAATGTTTTCAAGTTAAATTTATTGCTATGACAATAGTTTTATTATGTTTTTATCATGAAATAGGTATTTTTAATCCACTTGATGTTCTAAACAAGAAATACAACTAATGAACAGATTATTCGTGCAGATTTATTCAAAGAATGACTTGACCACAAAGCATACTTTTTCTCCTTATTTTTCGAGCTTTGATAAAAACGAAAAAGGATTTGAAGTGCACTTTTATCTCTTTTTCAAGCTTCGATAACAACGAAAAAGGAACCTCTGGAGTCTTCTTTCAGCTCTTTTCAGACTTCGATAATGTGAAAAGATTGCTGAGCAGTTGTCTTTTCGAGCTTGTTAAAGTAAATGAATCGATATCTACTCAGTATAAGTTTAACCCTTTTCCAGACTGAGATGGATTATTTACGAAAAAGGAATACCTTGGTTAAACATGACCAAAGAGGTTCTCTCAATTATTATTTTACACTTTTTCGGATCTGAGTGAGAAATTTACGAAAAATCACTTTTAGAGTTCTCTTTCGTCCTCTTTTTCAGACTCTCTAAATATGAAAAAGGACTGGGCTATCACTGTCGTTAAAATCGTTAAAACATAAAATAGTGACGGGCTTGTCAATCATGGCAAGAATTGAGTTTCATTCATTGCTAGACTCGTTAAATTATTAATAGCGATACTGTATTCGCCCGAAGGGTTGGATTATAGATCAAGAAAATGTTATCCTCCTCAAGCTTGTTAAAAAAAGAAGAGGTACTCGTCGACAAATGACCAGGGAAAATTTGGGAAAGGTAAGCAAAGTTTCTTTTTGGTAGCAAGTTGCTCTTGAACATGACACTTCTTTCACTTCATCATACCTTCACTTCGGTTTTGGGTCAATGCTGCCAACTCATCACAGTGTCACCGATATGTTCAAGAAAATTCTTCCAGTGATTAGAAACTCATCCTTCTGCAATACTCATAAACCATCATTTTCATGACCGTCATCCCTGAAAATTGCTATATCAATTCATACCCTTGTCTCCAAAATCAGTAACTCCTGTTTTGCAATAAGGTGACTTCATGTCAACAACAAATCAATATCCAGGAAGTTCACTTAGAAACATCAGATTCCAGTACCATGAGAATTGTTATAACATTGACAAGATCCTCGCTTCTGGACCTTTGACCGAAAGATTTTGTTTCGCGTTTGACATCAAATCATCTATTCATGCCTTATGAAAGGTACTGCAGTACCTTGAGGGCCATTGAAATTAATGGTGGTTCTCTCGTGTTTGTTGACAGCTCACATCATTGGCTGGTAATCAAATGATGTATTTCCATGTTCGACGACAAATCATATATTCACATGGCTAGACTTGTACCCGAATGATCCAGTGAACGAGATAAGAAGACCCCGGATCTAGTTTCAGCCATCCAGGCTGCAATTTCAGGATTGTTGTACACATCATCTGTACAGTGACCTTACATATATATTTTCATCCAAACATGGGCCTATATCTATAGGCATGTCTGCATCTGGGAAACATTCCAATGTAGACAACTTTCTGAATTATGTACATGTTATTAGATTGTTTTATGTTCTGAACATGGGAATGCCTACCCTAAGAAATTATGATCAATAAAGGATATATCATGATGTAATTTATTGTAATATTGATGCAGGTGACCACTTCGCTTCATTTCCAGACTCATCACAGTGTAAAGCATCTCAATCAAATGTTCTTATTATTTGGATCTCATGCTTTAGGGGGCAATTTTTATAGGTCCATTTGGGCACCATTCCCAATAACCTGGTTAACTGGGCATCATCCCCAGGATCAATGATCAAGGGTCTATCATTCCCTATCATTTCAGTTGCTACATACCCTAAGACAAGAAACAAGACAAATCAAGCAAGACTTTCATCAAGCAAAGGTTTCCATGGTTTGAAGCTTATTAAATAGCATATGAGATATCACCAATGCAGGCTCTAAGGGGCCTAAGTGCGTTGCATATGCAGGTAGCCCTATGCAAGGCTGCTCTGCAAAGCACTTTCCAACATTCACAGGTGCGTTGGTCACATTGGGAGCGAAATTCTCATTGTTCCAGAATCTCCACTTGGCCAGTGCCTTCTAGAAGAGTTCACATGTGTCAAGCTTTGGATCCAAGTGTCCGTTTGACATCTACATGAATGGAAACATGTCTTGCCTATTTTTGGAAAGTTATTGATTGCAAAACAACCTACAGTTCATCTATAAATTGAGCATAGATCTAAGTGCTTGAGAAGGAAGAATTTGAGTAGAGAAATGCTGGATAATTTTCAATTGAGAGCTCGATTTGTGAAGCTGCTGCTGGAGAGATTTATGCTATGATGAGGCTTAGGAAATTTGCTAGAAGGTCACTTCAAATCAGTCACTAGGTTTTAACCTCTCCTTCTATCATCAATAAAGAGTACTTCTTATTTTTCCCTACATGCATCTGTATTGACTTAGATGTTCCAAATTGTAATATCTTAGTTGATGAATGTAGTTTATGCTTTATTGATTTAGCTAACTAGCTTGAATAGATATCTATATTATTGCATCTTCTGTTGTTTCAATGTTCTTTCTTGCAGGAAGCATTTAGCTCACAAACCACTTGAATTTGAAGCTGCAACATAAGCAACAGAAGGAGCCATTTGGAAGCGACTGAACAAGTAAGCCTCTAATCCTCTCTGTATATCTATTCTAAGTTAGGATAAATGGGTAGTATAGTCTTTCACCCGTTGTTCTAGACTAGCACCTGTCTAGGGAAGCGTAATTTATCCTTAGATTACAATTTTGGCCCAACAACAACACTTTTTTGAAGGAGAGGGGCATGTTAGGTACCTATATTACTAATATAGTCCCTTATTTTTGTTAGTGTAACCCCCTTATTGTTATTGTTGTACCCCTGTAACCCCAATATTGTTATTATTGTGCCCTTACATTACTATTGTTAGGTCAGCTAGGATTATATTGTGACCCCATGGACTCCTATATATAGAAGGAGGTTTTGGGCATTTTTATCATCCAAGAATTGTTCATTTATGTAATGTATTGGAGGTTTCCCCCTTGAAGTGGCTGATTTCTAAGGTGTTGATCTCTCTTTTCTTCTATTTTTGGAGCTAGTTTCATAAACCTTGGGTACAAGTTTATGGTTTTTGTAAATTTTTGAGCAAGTTTTTCTTGTATTGTTGGATTCAAACAAACACCTAATCTCCTACTTAAAATTCATGATCAATATTCTTCAAATCAGTTTGATACTTGATTCAGTTTTCTTTAGTTAAGATGAGTCATGAGTATATAAAGTATTTAATCAAAAGTAACTAGGTAATTATTCACAACAAATGCTTTGAAATTGGTGAGAACATAAAGTAATTATTCACAAAAAATTCTTTGAAATTGGTGAGAACACACTCTTTCATTGATGGTGATGGATATCTATATAAAGCTTAAAAGTGGCCATTGAAGTGTGATAAGTAGTTTTGTACTTCCATACATTTCTAATATAGATTACGAATGGGTTGAAGGATACCAAGAAGTGTAACTAATTCAAACTTATAGCACTAAGAGGTATCACATTCAACCACATATTTCTCAATTTTATTCTTCATTCCCTTCTTAAAAAAGGATTATCAAATATTGTATTATTTTTTGAAAACATTGACAACCCTTTGACTCAAATCAAGTCTCATCACCACCACCACATGGCCAAATCCCATTAGTCCAAGTTGTCAAATAGTAATTTGGATACATATCGATCTTGGTCATTGATGATATATGAGATCTAAAAAGTGCATTAAAATTGTTATAGAATTTCTTGCTACACAATAGGTATACAATATATTACAAGTCATCCACTCCCAAAATATTGAAGCAGTGGTCAAGTTTAGTGGGTAATTCTAAATTCTACATTCTCTAAGGTAGCTTCATCTTCCAATAAGTGTCTTCACTTGCCATCATACTTAATTTTTCTTGAATGTACAAATTTACTTCTAACTTATAATATACCCTTAATTTTCAATACTAACATCCCTTAATCCAAAAAGGGTAATTCTATCTTTTATATATGAGTTATTGGTCTTGAATTCTAAGCATCCATATTTGGATTATTCAAGGCATACACTATTTCATACTCTCTTTTGGATTTGGTAAGGACCATAAACCTTGGGTACAAGTTTATGGTTTTTGTAAAATTTTGAGCAAGTTTTTCTTATATTGTTGGATTCAAACAAACACCTAATCTCCTACTTAAAATTCATGATCAATATTCTTTAGATAAGTTTGATGCTTGAATCGGTTTTCTTTAGTTAAGATGAGTCACAAGGATATAAAGGATTTCATCAAATGTAACTAGGTAATTATTCACAACAAATGATTTGAAATTGGTGAGAACATAAAGTAATTATTCACAACAAATGCTTTGAAATTGGCGAGAACATGCTCTTTCATTGATGGTGATGGATATCTATATAAAACTTAAAAGTGGTCATTGAAGTGTGATAAGTAGTTTTGTACTTCCATCCATTTCTAATATAGAATATGAATGGGTTGAAGGAGACCAAGAAGTTTAACTAATTCAAACTTATAGCACTAATAGGTATCACATTCAACCACATATTTATGAATTTTATTCTTCATTCCCTTCCTAAAAAGGATTTTCAAATATTGTATTATGTGTTGAAAACATTGACAACCCTTTAAAACAAATCAAGTCTCATAACCACCACCACATAGCCAAATCCCATTAGTCCAAGTTGTGAAATAGTAATCTGGATACATATCAATCTTGGTCATTGATGATATATGAGATCTAAAAAGAGCGTTAAAATTGTTATATAATTTCTTGCTACACAATAGGTATACAATCTATTCAAATATATTATAAGTCATCAACTCCTAAACTATTGCAACGGTGGTCAAGATGAGTGGATAGTTCTAAATTATCCATTCTCTAAGATAGTCTTCCAATATGTGTCTTCAATTGACATCATACTTAGTTTTTCTTGAATTTACGAATTTAATTCTAACTTTAATATACCCTAAATTTTCAATACTAGAATCCCTTAATCCAAAAAGGGTAATTCTATATTTTATATATGAGCTATTGGTCTTGAATTCTAAGCATCCATTTTTGGATTATTCAAGGCATACACTATTGCCTACTCTCTTTTGGATTTCGTAAGGACCATAAACCTTGGGTACAAGTTTATGGTTTTTGTAAATTTTTGAGCAAGTTTTTCTTATATTGTTAGATTCAAACAAACACCTAATCTCATACTTAAAATTCATGATCAGTATTCTTCAGATCATTTTGATGCTTGATTCGATTTTCTTTAGTTAAGATGAGTCACGAGGATATAAAGGATTTCATCAAAGTAACTAGGTAATTATTCACAACAAATGCTTTGAAATTGGGTGAGAACATAAAGTAATTATTCACAAAAAATTCTTTGAAATTGGCGAGAACATGCCCTTTCATTGATGGTGATGGATATCTATATGAAGCTTAAAAGTGGCCATTGAAGTGTGATAAATAGTTTTGTACTTCCATCCATTTCTAATATAGAATATCAATGGGTTGAAGGAGACCAAGAAGTGTAACTAATTCAAACTTATAGCACTAAGAGGTATCACATTCAACCACATATTTATGAATTGTATTCTACATTTTCCTAAAAAAGGATTGTCAAATATTGTATTATGTGTTGAAACATTGACAACCCTTTAACACAAATTAGGTCTCATGACCACCACCACATGGCCAAATCCAATTAGTCCAAGTTGTGAAATAGTAATTTGGATACATATCAATCTCAATCATTGATGATATATGAGATCTAAAAAGTGCATTAAACTTGTTATAGAATTGCTTTCTACATAATATGCATACCCAAAGGAGATTAGGGAGCACGTCATCATAAGATTGGAGTAGGTTATAAATAAAGTATCATGCTTTATATATTTCCCATTTCATACACTCATCAATTCTATCCATTAATATATTTAGAGATATATTATGGACAAATTGACCCACACTTGAGCCAATGAAATTTCATTGATCTTCTTGTGTTGTGTAAAACATAGGATAAATGCCTTTTGTTATGGGTATTTTTATAAAATTTCAAAGAGCCATCATCCCCATTTCCAACAACAAACTAAAGAAACCATGATTTAACCCATTAAGGATAAAAACCACCATATTTCATGGGGAATTTTTTAACAAATGGAGATCCATCCTAAGAAAATATTAGGTGAAAAAAAATTGGAGGGGTAGGTCCAATTTTGAACACAATAATGGAATGCCTTTGTGATGTAAAAAATAGAAATATTTAAGGAATAAATTACAAATATTACTTAGATATATCATAGAAATAAATAGAACTACAAACAAAATGAATAGTGTGAACACAAATATTATATCTTTATTGATATGGAAGCAATTGTTTCTTACCTCTTTGAGAAGAGAAACCTCCAATAGAGAGCTTAGATTACAAATTATTTCCAAGATATATTTTTCAATGCTTCTACTTTTTTATATGGTACTTTTCATCCTTTAAGAGAATTCTAGAGAAGTAACTTTCTAGTAGGTGAAACCTTCTTGTAATATTTCTTACAGACATTGTGTTCGGGCCGTATTTACTAGTGATGGCCACTTTTCATCCTTTAAGAGAATTCTAGAGAAGTAAATTTCTAGTAGGTGAAACCTTCTCGTAATATTTCTTACAAACATTGTGTTCGGGCCTTATTTACTAGTGATGGCCTCCATAAATGCAAGTACATAGTAATTTATTTACTTAGGGGGGTTAGGACCCTAATATTCCCTCCCCTTCAAAAGAAAACCTTGTCATCAAGGTTAGAGATATAATAAGTGCTATAGAATGGCTACTGGTTTCCATGTGGCATCCTCTAGTTGTGTGTCCTTCCATTCTATAAAAAATTATTAGGTAGTGTAGTGAAGGAGACAACACTCTTGTTTCTCAAGTTGGCATCTAGGTGCAACCAAATGGAAACTTTAGAGGAAATGTAGGTAGAATAGTTTGAACATGGAAATTTGAGCCAACCACTTTATTTAAATATGAGACATAAAAGACACAATGGATCTTGGAGTTGTTGGAAAGTTATAATTTGTAAGCCACTAGCCCAATATGCTTGAGAAGCTTAAAGAGGAAATAAAAGTTTGGAGCAATCTTATTGTGATGATCTACTTTGAGAGAGCTATGTGTTTATGGCTCTAGATGAAGGAACGCCTAATCTGTTTTTTCAAAATGGAAGTGAGAGTGATTTTGATCAACCTGTTGCTTCATTATTAGTGTCCTACTATAACCACCTTAATTAGATAATTTATTAATGTATGAGGCGACCTTCCTTTAATAAGGCTAATTAAATAATTAGTTAATTGTCAATCATTTTTCTTTTGTGTGTGACCCAAAGTGATTTCTTGTCACTCATTATAAGAAGCCCATAGGTAGTTAAGATTATTTTAGAAACAATTTTTAATACTAATAGCGGGGGTGTGAATCAATATTAAGGCTAATTTTACTTTTAACGCCAACATATACTTTCACAATAAAACTTGGAAACCATTCATATAAACCATCAACAATGTATCATGTGGAAAAAATATAAATATACACATACACATACATAACAAGACCATGAGCAACATACGCATAGAACATCTAGGTTTAACATGGAAACAATTATGGAAGAAAAACCACCAAATCTTGTTTGTATTATTATTTAAATATGAGCTCCTAATATTAAATCATTTTGTTTGTGATCCACAACTCACAAGAAGCACCAACTCCCTTAGATTATTTTCTAGCACCCACTTGCAAGAAGCACCAATTTTCTTCTTCTGTAGACACCTGATCAACTTACCATAAGCACCAAATTCATGTATTTTTTGTAAGAACCAACTTTCATCTCCTTAGATTTATGCAAGCGCCAACTTGCAGGAGGCACTAACCCCCACTCTCTACTCAGACATCCATTGATATGGAAGCACCAACTCCCTGATACGTAGGCCCCAACCCACAATAAGGAAAATAATAATCCCTATAAATGGTAGCCTCTCTACCTATTTTCAACTATCATTTCATCCACTTGGCCCTATGTTCTCTTCTGCAATCGACCCTTTGTTATTCTCAACAACCTTCACTTATACTCAAACCTATTTTCACTCTCTGTCCAATCTGCAAAAGCTCACAACATTCAACATTTTTGTAGCATACTTTCTACATCGTCCTTTATGCTCAACCCTATGCTTATGCACATGCAATCTCAACCTCTCAAACTATCTACCAACCCACAAATCTCTCCATTCAGATCTCTCAACAATTCAACATGCCCCCCAAATTGCACACTTTTAATCCTTGGTTTTGTTCCTCTATTGCACATGCAATAATGTTGTATTTATTGGCATTCACACTCTATCAAAGAGTTTACTTCTACATGGCTTCCCACTCTACTGTTACTTTTGTTCTTATTCATGATAATTGAGTTAATGCAGAGAATGTGCCTACGAGTACTCTCCTATGTTGAGAATTAAATCTCAGTATTACCTGCACACTCAAGGAGTACCACTCATGAATTATGTCTACACAAATAACACGGTTCTACATTCCTTCTTAATTTCCCACATAGCTTAGATTGTACGTCAGGCATGGATCTCTTGAGTTGTGATCATAAATTCTACACATAACCTTCTTTTCCATTTAATTCTTCATAGTGTGCAAAAAATCTCAGGCATGGTTGTTTTGAAGTCAACTATTACCCATGAAAATTGTGGTCATCCAATAATTTGATTCAATGGTCCTTGGTAATCGCATTAAATCCAATTCTCAATTCACTTGTTGCGTACAACCCAAGGCCTGTAAGATTTTTCATTGAAAATAACCCATAAGCCCATGGTAACAATAGCATGTGAAAATGTTGCAAAACCACTGTAGACCGACTCTTAGGAACCTCTCTTTATTATGTCCCCGAAGCTTAAATTCCATACATTAAACCTTTTATGCCCTTAGTCTTCTTGCCGCAGCGTAATTATGTCTTGGTGCTTTGCTTTAGCCCTAACTCCTTTTACGTCCAGTGTGTCTTTTTACCTTTAATCCCCAAGGGATTATCTTCCTCTATGCCCTTGGTCACTAACCACACACGGGACCACATCTTGGGCTTCACTTTAGCCCCCACCACATTTATTTCAAAAATTTTCTACTACACCCTTTAAATCCTTCTGGTATCTTCCATGTGGGATGACATGTCATATGGGTCCACTCATTGCAGCCACTAGCCAATTAAAACCTTGTCAGATTTACTTTTAATTCCACCACAGTGCCTTCCTATCCTGATGCCTTTGCACCTTTAAGACCTTGGTCTTACAACTACACATAACCATGTATCGATGCTTGATCTTCACCTTTATCGCTTTTATCCTGATATTATTATTTGTGTGCCTTTAAAAACCTTCCGGGATGCGCTTTGTGGGAGGAGTTGTCCCGTGGGGCTTCATTTCCTCTTCTCCTATTGGTCACCACTTCCAACTGTACATATCAATGTGTCTCAGCGCTTGTATCCTGATGATTCCTCCTCCACGCCTTAAAAATTATTCCAGGGTCTAAGAATCCAGATGAGGTATCTCGATAGGTTTTCCCGTTAAACCTACAAGCTAATCATCTGCTACCATGTATCACGCTGCTAATTTAACTCATAAATCCTCCTTGTGCATCGCTTAAATATTCAAAGGTCATATCTGTGGGATGATGTCATGCTATCGTCATGAGTGCCACATGGTGCCTCCAAATTGGTGACATGTGTCACCCATATTTGGCCCACTAGGGTACCTAAAAAATCCAAAACTACATGATACGTGTCCATCTATTATTGTCCCATGTCACAAGTGTTATGTTATCAATCAACCAACGAAGTAATACCATGTACCCTGCCTGAACCATTATGTCTTGCTCCCTCTACACGCATTTTTAACCTCCGAGATAACCATTGCAAGATGATATTTCACTGGGTTCCACCATCCGGGCAATAAAAATTCTTTTCGCCACTAGTGTGAGATCCACATTTACTCGGTATTTAGAGAAAACCTCTTGTGGTTTTGCACCCTACTTTACTGTTTGTTTATGGTTTTGAGGGCAGGGGGTGGCACAATAAATCTCTGTTGTTTAGAATGTGAGGCCTTCAAAGACAAAAGGGAAAACTATGCAGGTATTCTGGCAGCGAGTTCTTGGGATAATCTATTCAGCGAAGAGTTTGTTGATAAGCTAGGAGTGGTTATTGTAAAAATTCACAGGAAAAGGGCTGAATACAAGAGCCAAATAGAGAAGAAATCTGTCCCATAGGCTATTTTTAGCCTCGTGGACATTAAAATTCTTTCTTTATTTATTTATTTCTTTCGATTGGCAGTATGGAAAATCCACTTTGCGCCACCCCTTATACATGTTAACACTCGAGTGACTAGGCCTAGCGTAATATCCCCAATGCGTTGGAGGGGATGCGTGGTGGCAGATCTTCCCAGCTACATGCCCGTTATTTCAATGATCACAACTGTCAATTATTCTGTCACATTTAGAAATGTCTCCAAACTTAACCATGCTCCAAAGGGTCCTCCAAACAATTTTAGCTCTACCCTTTTAACTTTGAGGGTCCTGAATTTGACTAAAAATAAATTTCGATCCAGGACACCATTTATGGACTTCAATATACACCCAAAAATCTCTTTCTGAGCACTATCCAACTATGCCACATCTAGGAGCATCTGAGCTAGTATCCTAACACAAAATATCCTCCAAAGTCTGAGACTCCTTAACCATCATAGGTACAATATTTTTTCTTACCTCATCATGCTACTATTATGGTTACATACCAAATACTGCAACAACCATGAGACTCCCCCTGAGCTTAACACACCATGCACATCATTGCTAGTTCAGTTGACATCAACGCCAACACACTTATTACCACTAGCCATCTAGACAAAGCCATCTGTCTAACAAATTATATATGGATAGTTATATAAATATTATAATGTTATGTAATGTTTCATCAATAATTGTTGTTGTATTTGGAGAATTTTTATTGGAGGTTTCCTCGAAGAGGAAAGTGAATATAGCTCTAATTTTTTATTATCGAAGAAAATTTTCTAACAATTTATCTCATTTTTTAGTGTGTTCTTTGGTTTACACTATATTTTATGTGAATTGCACTACAAGAGGTATTAAATATCCTTATTGGGCATGAAATGGGAGAATTTTGGGTGCAAAGTAGGAGAAAGGCTTTTTTTCTAATTTTTGAAGGAAAAAAAGGACAACAAAATTTAGGTTGATATATTAAAAAAAACATGGAAAAATGGGAGAATAAAATAAAATAACTATAATCATCTCAAAAACAAACACAATTTCAAAAAAAAAAGAATGTTTGAAACAAATTCTGGGAAGTGAAGTTATCTTCTATTTAAAATTGACAAATTTTTAGGTTTTTTTTTCAGGTCAATCAAACTTGTGAGAATAAATCCAAAGTGTGTATGTAATTTCATAATTGGGGCCATAATAGACAATACAAGTGCATCAGAAGTTATGATGATTTTATGTTTCTAGCCTCAAACTCTAGATTTCAGAAGTTATTTTCTAGTGACTATAATAGTTTTTCTTGGGCTAGTAATCTCATTAAAAATAAATAAATAGAGACATGTTCTAGAGTCTTTAATTAAGACAGTGATATGTCATTGAATAGATAAAATTGTGGTATGGGAAGAATATACAATAAATACCAGTGGAATTACATTGTTGGATACACTTGTAACCCATATTGGTACCCTTAATGGGCCCTGATGTTATCACCCTTTTTCTTAGTTTGTAGAATCCTTTAGATACTTTTCATACACCTTTCTAGTCTTTAATTACCCTCTAATTTTTGCTTAATTAATAGTTTTGGTATGAAGTACTTATTGTCTTGCATTTTATAATATTATATTAATATTTTATGATGATTACAAGAGAATTATGTACTCCAACCACCTATATAAATGTTGTAGAATTTGTATGCTATAGGTATGTTATGGAAAGGTTACAAATTAGCTATGGAAACTCTACAATAGATCCATGGAACCCTGAGAGCTACAAAAATCCTAGAACAAGGCTAAAAAACTGATTAAGCTATGAATCTAGGACATGTCTCAACTTCAAGGGGAGTAATATCACACATTACCTAGTCCTTGAAAGGCTTGATGTTGTAGGGAAGATGACAGTATTGACTAACACAAAGATTTAACCCTTGGTGGAGCCACCCGATGGTGTATGGTTTTGGGTGTGGTGTTGTCAACATGCCCAACATCTTAACGCCCTCTAATGATATGAGGTTCTTTTGAGTCCCACTATCAACAATGAAATGCAGCGGAGCACCCTTTACCCACATTTCTGAGTGGAAGATATGTTCACGTTCCTCTAGACCTTTGAGCTCACTTTGCTTGACCTTGGTGGTGGCAATGGTGGAATTGGGTTCTAAATTAATTATTTGTTTCCCCTTGTCAAGTTCTAGCTTAGAATTAGAACCTATGTCTAAATTTGACGCTTTTATCTCGACCACCGGTGATTACTTTGTGTGACATTAATTTGAATTGTGAGTGGGACTCTTGTGACACTCACACCACTTTCATGTGTCTCTCTTTGTATTCCCATTGATGGGCTGTCTTGGGGTGTTCCACCCTAGTTCTATCCTTTTTTATATGGTTTGGGGTTCCTGTTAACCCACTTGAAATTCACATATCTAATGTCTCGCTTCTCTGTTTAAATGTTTTCTCCATTTTGACAGCATATCGGTATGCTACACCAAGTAACAAGATGTCCAAGAACTTGATTTCTTCCTGGATGTAATCATGTAGAAAACCATTATAATTGAGCACCAAATTTCACTTAGATGCATTGATACCCAACTTTGTTTGTATGGTATGAAATATATTTGTGAACTCTGGCACTTCTTGGCCCCTTTCCTATCGTAATGTGGTCCATTTTAAGCACTTCTCTTCATAGATTACAAAAAAATAATATTGTTCTTTAACAACATCTTCGTAAGAGTTCCAATAGGGTGAAACTAAAAATAATGGGGATTCCTCCCTAGCCCTTTGCTCACAATAAATTTCCCATTGATCCTTTATATGGGAGGCAACCATGAGGAGTGTAAAATTAATATTTTCTCTATCAAAAAAATTATGGACTAAAAAATATCCTTCCATTAGAATTAATCATTTTTCTAGATCATATGCATCTTATCTACCCTTCAAATATAGGAATGTCAAAATTAACTTTTACCTTAAAGGTAGTTGTGCCCTTGAAGTAGTTTTTGGATGAAGATGCATCTCCTATTGGTATCTGCTAAATGATCTAGGAAAATGTATCCATCCTTTCATTCATTTGTCGCTTGAGGGATTCTTCGAGAAACAATTTGATAGGGTCTCCTTCTCCCTCTTATTTTTTTTCTTCTTTCATGGGAGGCCATCGAAGTCGATGAGGATGTTCATGCAAGGGCTCAAGCAAGTTTGAGTCCCAAATCCTTATACCCTGACCTTGTTGGGGACAAGAACATAAAAACAAAGGAAAAGAAGACCGCTTTGATACCATTGAAGGAAGGAAATGAAAATATATATTTAAAAAAAAATCATAGATATAATGAAACTAAACCTCAATTAGTAAATAGAAAATATTGAAACAATTTACATGCATAATGAAAGCAAACTAACTCGAGCAGTGGTAACTAATCTCTTAGAGGATATGTGATGGTTACTCACCTTCCTAATATAGGAATTTACAGGGTAATTTCCATAGATCAAAAACCAAAGGTCACCGCTCACAAACAGATCACAAATCAGTACACCAGTATTATCATGTGGTTAATGTTATCACTTAGTAATTTCTCCAGGGTCAAGAGAAATAGTCTAAGGTAACCACAAACCTACTTCAAACACTAGGATCTAGCCTTCCTAGAGTTTAGAGAGGGCTCTCTCTTTAAGATTTATCTTTGTTTTTTATTTATGTTTTTAGGCTAGTTATGATAGAACAATTGGTTTTGCTTTTAAAGGTTTTAGTGAGAAAAAATCACTTAGAGGTATCTAGAGATAAATCCACTTGTCCATTGGGCTATGGAGTCTAAATCTAGCTAGCAACACTAGAAGTCAATGCCAAAAAGGTACAAATGTATTCAGGGAAAGATAGATAACCCTCAAAGATTTGGGAAAGTGTTTTTTGGTGAAATGGTATGATCAGGATAAAGGACTATGAAAGATCCTTTGATCCAGAAAATGGAAGAAGGAGGCAGGGGTCAAACAAGACTAGGAGAAATTAAGAATTCCTAACACCGGAAATTAGAAGAAAACATTAAAATGGTAACTAGTTAAAAATAGGGAGCACTAGACTATCCTGCAGTAATATTCCTAGTTGCACATTCAGATTGAACAAACATATAATGAATTGCATGAAACTCAGAAAATAAAACAATGACAAGAAGGGAGTACTTCACTCATCAGCTTATCACAGGGATCCTGAATTATGATGCCAGTTTAGCTTTGTCTAGTATGCTACTTTGAAATAAACACATAATAGCCTCCAATGTTCACCAAAAAAGTCTATAGTAAAGTCTAGAAATTTTATTCCACACTAAAATACTTCAAAGAGTGAAGTATTTATACAAATTCTAAATTAGAATATCTTGAAAAAATATCAAGATTGGTTTACAAATATCTCCAACTGTTTTACATAAATAGAACTTAAGTAAAGGAAACTCAAAAATAATGCATCTATTTGGCACTATTTTTTATGGATAGGTGATGACAAAGAGGATAATTCGAATTTTATCTCAACTCTTAGTTGATGATGAGGCATCCAAGTCACTAACTGTTTCCTTTCTTTGTGAATTCTGCTCCATAAATTATGCAAACTTGGGGTCCAATGATACCTTTTTATTTCTCACTCTGAAATAGATATGTAAAACGTGAATGAGGTTATTGTAGATGAATATGTTGGTGAGATAAACCTCTCTCAATTTCCTAAATTTCTTCTCCCGCTGTTCACAATAGGCTCTGCAAAACAATGTGTAAAACATAGTTTTACAGAGTCTGAAAAATAGGTTGTAATGATGCACATGTATCTTTCGTTCTGTACTACCTGTGCACAAAGTGAGATAGGTTTTTGTAGTTAGGATTCTTAAGAACCAAAAACTCCTTTAGTTTTGTAAAATGTATTTATGATTGGCCACAATCACCTTTGAAAACTGATGAATTAAGAGGAATTTTCTGTAAAACATGCTTTCAAATATTGTTTAATATTTCCAAACCCATAATGGATGTTAGAAAAGTGAGAGAGGTTTTTGTATTTGGACACCTTGAGAACATAAACTGCCTTTAGTTTTGAAAAATTAATCTTGGATTGGCCACAATAGCTACTGCAAAACAATGACTTAAACAGGAAATTTCTGCAAAAATGTTCCTTCTTGCTCTGTTTTCATCTTTTAACTTTTTTGTTCTTTTAACTGTTTTTACTTTCACTTTGGATACATTTCATTGTTGGTGAAAGTATTTTCATCTCTTTTTACCATTATTGCCTCCATGTTTACTTTTACTGTTTTACCTTTGACTTCTCTGTAACTTTGTTTTAACCTTCACTCTGACTTTTATCTGATACACTTTAACCACTGATACTCTTTCACTGTTATGTTTTCACTATCACTGTGAATTCTTACTTTGATTTTACCATTCATTGTGAAAATTTATCTCTCTCTGCATAAATGGCTTTTTTCTGTTCTGCTACTTGGAATATTTTGTTAAGGAACACCATTAAAATTCGTTTCCTTGTAAATTATTGGAGTAAACAGGTCCTAACTAGTATTAGACTGCTTATCCAAATTCTTCTTTTTCCAATAACCTGCAAAACAAAACAATTATTAATAAAACCCTGGTCTAAAAGGAGGTGATTGAAGGCTTTAGAAAGACTTGTGGAATGAGATCTAGCTGTGCAGGTTCAAATTAGTTGGCAATAGAGTTTTTTTTTCATATTTAGCAAAAATAACTCATTTGCAGGGTTTTGAATCAATCAGAGGTTCTCTAAGGTCTGCAAAAGACTTAATTATCTTCAATTTTGTTTAAAACCAGATGTAGTATCAAAACTGGGGTTTTATCACAGTTTCTACAACAAATACACTCTTTGAAGGCAATTAAGGTCTTTTTGTATACGAATAGGCTTCACAAGGTTCAATATTGACAGAAATAGCTATGAGGATTTGTCACAGGTTCTGTGGTATCTTTTCTCATTTCTCGAGCAATTCAGGGCTTCTCAGTGATCTTCAATGGTATTTGCAAGCTTTTAATAGGTTCTGAGCATAAAAATCATGTATAGGCTTCTTTTCTCTACGTCGAAATAGCCAATATAGTCAATGCATGCAGAATAAAGGAATAGCAGTGCATTCTCATGGTTTATGGGGCGACTTAGGTTACATTTACTTGCAATTAATAACTGTCAAATCGAGTGGGAGGCGGTTTCAGACTTCAGGATTTGAAACAGTAAGCGGTTTATCGTGCAACATTGTGGCAGTAAATGGTTTCACTAGTACATTTGGCGGAAATTCCGACACTTTAGTTCCGACACTTTTGACCAAATGTCAGAAATTTAACAAAATTTTATCAATTTTTCAAATCCTGCCCACAACTATCGCTATACCGATGTTTGGAGACAAGTGTCGGTATTGCGACACTTAGAGGTAAATGTGAGTCTTGCGATGTTTGGAGAAAAGAATCGGAATTGCGATGGATTGGAGGAAAGTGTCAGTCTAGTGACACTTAGAGCTAAGTGTCGCTATTGCGACGTTTGGAGAAAATCGTAGGAATTGCGACGGATTGTAGGAAAGCGTTGCAAGACCGACACTTTCCTCCAATCCATCGCAATTCTGACGCTTTTCTCCCTCCAAACGTCGCAATAGTAAAGGAAAATTTTATTTCTCATTTTATATCGTGGGTTAATCACTTCGGTGAACAACTTTTGGTCAAAGGTTCTTTATAAAATGAACGGTTATTTATAAAATACGAGTGAGCGAATAGGGGTCAAACACCTAGTAAGATCATGCAACTTTCACGATCGTAGTATAGTTATATGTAGCTCATAGGATTCTTCATTGTTATGGAGATTGTATAGTTTAATTACTCCTGAAAGCATAAAGCATTAGCCAAATCGAAGAAAATTGGCATAGTGGATCTCCAGAAAACCCGATGAAAAACAAATAGGGAAACTGGCTTTTGCAACTTTCGGGCGGACCGTTTGTTGTTTGTTCCCCTGTGGCATCATTCGCCGTGTCACGCCGTGTGAGGTTGCCGCCTAACCAGGCACGTTCGGGCCGGGCCGTTTCGTTTGAGGGCACCCATATCAGTTTTGCTAAGTTTTGATTGCCCAGGTGCCTTGTGCATATTCGGGTGGCCCGTTTGTCGTTTGCTCCCTTGTGGCATCGTTCAGTCGGGCGCGCCATGTTGCGCCGTGTGAGGTCGCTTGATCGGGCATGTTCGGGTCAGGTCATTTCATTCGAGGGTTCCCATATCAATTTTGCTAAGTTGTGACCACCCAGGTGCCTTGTGCATGTTCGGGCGGCCCTTTTTTTGTTTACTCACTTGTGGCATCATTCGGTCAGGCGCGTCGTGTCGCGCCGTGTGAGGTCGCCCGAGCGGGTGCATTCGGGTCGGGCCATTTCATTCGAGGGCACCCGTATCAGTTTTGTTAAGTTGTGACCACCCAGGTGCCTTGTGCACATTTGGGTGGCCTGTTTTCCATTTTCTCCAGCCTTGTGGCATCGTTCGGTCGGGCGCGCCGTGTTGTGCCATGTGAGGGCGCTCAACCAAGCGCGTTCAGTTCGGGTCGTTTCGTTCGAGGGTGCCCGTATCAGTTTTGCTAAGTTGTGACTGCCTGGGTGCCTTGTGCACATTCGGGTGGCCTGTTTTTCATTTTCTCCCTTGTGGCATCATTCAATTGGGCGCGCCATGTCGCGCCGTGTGAGGTCGTTCGATGGGACGCGTTCGGGTCGGGTCGGGCCATTTTTTTCGAGGGCGCCCGTATCAATTTTACTAAGGTGTGACCGCCCGGGTGCCTTGTGCATGTTCGTGTAGCCTGTTTGCCATTATCTCCCTTGTGGCATCGTTCGGTCGGGCACTCCGTGTCACACCGTGTGAGGTCCAGGCACGTTCGGGTCAAGTCGGGCCGTTTCGTTCGAGGGTGCCCGTATTAGTTTTGCTAAGTTGTGACCACCCGGGTGCCTTGTGCACGTTCGGGCAGCCTGTTTTCCATTTGCTCCCTTGTGGCATCATTCGTTCGGGTGTGCCATGTCCCGCCGTGTGAGGGCGCCTGACCAAGCGCGTTGGAGTCACGTTATTTCATTCAATTTTGCTAAGTTGTGACCACCCAGGTGCGGCCTTGTGCACGTTCGGGTGGCCTGTTTGTCATTTTCTCACTTGTGGCATCATTTGGTCATTCAACTATCCCTTTCGGGTCAGGTCAGGTCATGCCGTGTGAGGCTGCCCAAGGAAACGCGTTCGAGCATGTCGAGTTGGGTCTGGTCGGGTCGTGTCGTGTGAGGCCACCCAAAGAAACACGTTTGTACGGGTCGGGTCAAGTCGAGTTGGGTCTGGTTGAGTCGTGTTGTGTGAGGCCGCCCAAGGAAACATGTTCGTACGGGTCGGGTCGAGTCATGTACTGATGGCACTCAAGGAAACGCATTCGGGCGGGTCAGGTTTGGTTTGGTGATCGGGTTGAGTCATGTGATGGCACCCAATTAGCTGGAAACAAGTTTGGGTTAGGTCAGGTCGGTTCATGCCGTATTGTAATTAAGGGCACCCAAGGAAACACGTTTGGGCGGGTTAGGTCAGGTCGTGCTCGTCCTTAGAGGCATATGTGAACAATTCCCCCTTCGCTCCGTGTTGTCGGAATTGGATGGGCTGTTGTGTGTGGCTCCTTGAGATGATTGTCCTCTTCATTCTTTGGCTCTTTATGGTGTCAGTTTCTTATGATTGTACTCTTTCTATGTCAGCATTTTCGGTTGAGATGCAAAAATTTAAGAGGAATGTGGAAGGGTTTTGGTTGTAAGCTGCCCCTATTGCTTGCTTTTTCCATTGGGTGATGGGAGGAGTGATTCTCCTTGTTGTAAAATTAAGGTTTGGAATTCCTTTCAGAGTGCACGTCGTCTGTCCCTGCGTTGGCTTTGAAGTTTTGATAGATGTGGTGGCCCATATGTTTGATCGAGTGGTTGACTTTTTCCTTGCATCTTGACTCCCCTTTTCTCGCCACCTCTATCAATCTATGTCTTTATTATTCCTTATTGTGCACAAACAGAGACCAATGAAACTATCATCTTAAATCCTAACCCCTTAATCACTAATTCCCAACCCCTAACCCATTTAACCCCCTAAACCCCTAACCCATTTAACCAAGCGCATTTGGGTCGAGTCATTTCGTTCGAGGGTGTTCGTATCAGTTTTGCTAAGTTTGATTGCAATAGAAATTTTCATCAACAAATGCAAATCAATGGCTAACAAATACTATAAATTAATAAATAAAGAAGACATGGCAACAAGCAACAATACTTACATTTGGTTTGATTGCAATAGACTTTTTCATCAATAAATGTAAATCAATGGCCAGCAAATACTATAAGTTAATAAATAAATAAGACATGGCAAAAAGCAACAATATTTACAAAATTGTTACATTGAGACACAAAGAATAAGCAACTAATGTGCACAAACAAATACTAATGAAACTATCATCTTAACCCCTAACCCCTTAAATGGTAATTCCCAACCCTTAACCCATTTAACCCCCTAAACCTCTAAACCCCTAACCCATTTAACCCCTAAACCATAAACCTCTAAAACCTTAACCCCTAACCCCTAAACCCTTAACCCCTAACCCATTTAACCCCCTAAACCCCTAGTAAACCCCTAAACCTGCCCAAGGAAACACGTTCGTACGGGTCAGGTCGAGTCGTGTGATGGCGCTCAAGGAAATGCATTCGGGAAGGTTATTGGGTTGGGTTGGGTCATGTGAGGGTGGTCGTATAAAAAATGCTAAATTGTGACCGCCTTAAAATCTAGTGCCTCCTCAAAAGGGACAAGGTCAACAACATTAGGATGTTTTTGCAATAAACAAGGGTATTTCTAGGACACAGTCAGGTGGAGCAAGAGTATAAGAGCCAAATTTCTCATGAATGTGGGACACTCGAAATTAAGATTTTCTAGAGTAGTCATGAGGTGCATTCTGGTTATTAAGACTTCATTAGATGGCCATTCTCCAGACTTAAACTGTGTGACAACACTATGGCTGAGTTTGAAACTAGAGATTGAACATACATTTGGTTTGATTGCAATAGAAATTTTCATCAATAAATGTAAAGAAATGGGTGACAAATACTATAAGTTAATAAATAAAGAAGACACGGCAACAAGCAACAATACTTACAAAATTGTTACATTGAGATGCAAAGAATAAGAAACTAATGTGCACAAATAGAGACCAATGAAACTATTATCT
Source organism: Pinus albicaulis (assembly GCA_034641835.2). Classification (NCBI taxonomy): domain Eukaryota; kingdom Viridiplantae; phylum Streptophyta; class Pinopsida; order Pinales; family Pinaceae; genus Pinus; species Pinus albicaulis. The sequence goes on from JAXQQM020059165.1 coordinate 136,344, forward strand.
TAACCCCTAACCACTTAAACACTAATTCCCAACCCCTAATCCATTTAACCCCTAAACCTCTAAACCCCTAACCCATTTAACCCCTAAACCATAAAACTCTAAACCCTTAACCCCTAACCCCTAAACCCTTAACCCCTAACCCATTTAACCCCCTAAACTCCTAGTAAACCCCTAACCCCACCCAAGGAAACACGTTCATATGGGTCGGGTCGAGTCTTGTGATGGCGGTCAAGGAAACACATTCGGGCGGGTGATCGGGTTGGGTTGGGTCATGTGAGGGTGGTTGTATCAAAAATGCTAAATTGTGACTACCTTAAAATCTAGTGCCTCCTCATAAGGGACAAGGTCGATAACATTAGGATGTTTTTGCAATAAACAAGGGTATTTCTAGGACATAGTTAGGTGGAGCAAGAGTATAAGAGCCAAATTTCTCATGAATGTGGGACACTCGAACTTAACATTGTTTGGAGTAGTCATGAGATGCATTCTGGCTATTAAGACTTCATCAGATGGCCATTCTCTGGACTTAAATTGTGTGACAACACTGTGGCTGAGTTTGAAACTGGAGATTGAACATACATTTGGTTTGATTGCAATAGACATTTTCATCAATAAATGTAAAGCAATGGCTAACAAATAGTATAAATTAATAAATAAAGAATACATGGAAACAAGCAACAATACTTACAAAATTTTTACATTGAGACTCAAAGAATAAGCAACTAATGTGCACAAACAGAGACTAATGAAACTATCATCTTAACCCCTAACCCCTTAAACACTAATTCCCAACCCCTAACCCATTTAATAACCCCCTAAACCTCTAAACCCCTAACCCATTTAACCCCTAAACCATAAACCTCTAAACCCTTAACCCCTAACCCCTAACCCATTTAACCCCCTAAACCCCTAACCCCGCCCAAGGAAAAACGTTCGTACGAATCGGGTCGAGTCGTGTGATGGCACTCAAGGAAACATGTTCGGGCGGGTGATCAACTTGTATATGAGATCTATGACGACTTACATTTTTCCTTTGCTTGAATATTAATCTCCTAGCAATCTCCTATACAAGTTGATCATCTTTCCACATAAATTAATATTTATGCCCAAACATCATTTTCAAGGACTCCCCTTTTCTACTCTATAATTTTGACATGCCCATTGGCTCTCTTTCCTCGCAATGAATTTATGGTAATGGTAGGGTATATTTTCTTCTCAACTCCTAGCATAGGCTCAAAAAATATTTTTATCTAGTGTTCCCATATCTCTAGAGGATCATTCATTATGTCTCCTTTCCTTTTCACCCAAAAATATTCGTGGATGTCCCAATGGGCCAACAATTTTAACATGGCCATGAATACATCAATTTATTCACCTAAAGGGAATATCATAATAATCTAAAACTTGGTTAGTTCCATCTCTACACAACTTAGCTACAATTTTGGTGGTCTAAGGTTTTTTTCTTTCGTGCATTTTAATGAACTTCTCTAGAGTGTCCCCAATAAGTATGAAAGTTCTCCCCTTAAAAATTCAACAAGAAGTGAAAGGAGCTTTACCTGAATAGCTTATACAATCTCTTTTTCCTTGAGAGGGTCATAATAGGGTCACCATTCTTTTAATGACATGTAAGTATTGCTCGAGAACCAATTCCATTTTTGGATGAATTCCACATCCTTACCAGACATGAAAGTAATTAAACAATGTCTATCCCTTTACTAATAAGTGGAAGAATGAAGTATAACCCAACAATGATGTCCAATGCCTATTTATTCATTGAATCATAAAATTATTAGATATATGTCTCATATATAATTTTTTCATAGGTAGCATTAATGTAGTATTTGATCCATGTGTACATATTCCATGAAAATTATCATTAAAATATCTTATTTCATCTTCATATCTTTAACTTTAATCCTTCTAATCATATTTCTAGTACCAAGCTTTTCCCTTTTGTTATTTGTCCAAGAACCCTACCCCACCTCGTAAATACCACATAGTGATGTTTCCCAAAATTTAGATCTCCTTCACCTAATAGAAACCTCTATCCGTTATAAGTTTTTGAAGTTAATTGATTAAACACACAAAAGAGTATAAGGAAGCTTGTGGGGTGATATTAATAAGGGAACTAAAAGCTTTTATTCAAAACCTTAATGCCATGTTTAAGGGAACTAAACGAATGATATTCCATGTTTAAATCAAACCTAAGTTGGCATTTGAAATGTTTTAATACCTATTTATATGGTGGAGCATTACCGCCATATGCTATGGTTTTAATAGGCATTTCAAACGAATTACAAAAGTTTCAGATTAATCGCGAACCTTTCAAAATTTTACATTAATCACTACATCTACCCCTGCATGTAATCAGTACTATAGCTCCTTGCCTTTTCTAATCGACTCAAACCCTACTAGTTATACAGCTCCTGCTACAAAGAACTGCCCGTTGTGCAAGAAACTCAAAAAAGAAGGCCCTTCCTCAATCAGCAGGCAAAATGGTATGGCCAAACAAAATTTTGCCAGATTTTGAAAAGTGATTTTACCATTTAGAATGCCTAGGTTTTGAAATAAAGCAATAAATTGGGCTGGTATTTTTCTTTGAATAGGGCATGCCTGTAGATTTAGTTTTGTTTTTAATACAAATCAATGTAAGACATAACGAATTTCCCAAAAGAATGTGTTACTCCAAGGATATGTTTGGTATGTGTGCATTTGGATGGCTCTGTATTGATGAAGCACATTCTTCCTAGATGTATATGAATGTAATGAACATATAACCAAAATGTCCAAATATCCGAAAGATGAAGGGTGTTTCCTTTAAGTATGCATTTTGAATCCTCCTTTTAACTACCTTTGACTGCACGTTACATCACATTATTAACTCTATCTTGCAATGAGGCTAATCCAAAGACTTTGAAGGGGAGCATTCTAATACAAATTACTTCTTTATTCATGATTAGTGTGATAAGCATGCTAAACCTCAATCTCCAACAAAGTTTTTATATGTATAAAACCTCCAAACGACAATCAAAACTCAAATTTTCAAAATTGAAAATGCACTTGCACTACTGTTGTTTAATGATGCGACTAGCTGTAGACTTGCCAACACCCAAACTGTAAAATATACCCTTTGTTTTGGCTGCTATAACAGTTAGTAAACCCTTTTTATGAGCCAACTGAGCCTATTCCTTCAAATGGCAGGTGATATATCTGACTCAATTGGATCTTGATATAATTGAAGGACTTTTCCTACAAATTTATGACAGGGATAGAAAAACTTGAACTCATCATTTGCCAACATGTTGCATTATATTTCCAACAATGATTTCCTTCTTGTTATTTTTTCATTTTTTGTAGATGAGTCAGTCCTACAAGAATTCCTGCTATTTAATAAAATGTTGTAATAATTCAGCATGAAGAGGGTGAAAAACTATCCAATGTATGAGCCTTTACTTTCAAACCCATGATTTCTCTTCTCTTGTTGCAAACTATTGGAACACTTCTTTTTTGTTGATTTAATAAGTCTGTAATTTGCTTCCAGGCTGTTCAATTCACATGGCAGCTCAACAGTCTTTGTAACTCTTCACCTCCTAATGCGTTGTCTCTACAAATGCCTAGGGTAGCTTTTGGTGGTGAATGTTTCAATTTAGCTTTTAGATATTTGTCTTTTATCATTTCTGTAGCATGTGGCCTCATTTTTTTACCAAGCTAAGTCATTAAGCAATACAAATTAAAAAATAAATACTTGATGCTGATTGCACAAACCCAAGGATGCCCTAGAGGTAGATTTAGAAAAGATTTAGCCTGGAGTCTCTATGATTTTGGTGTGTGTTTTTCTCCAGTGGCACCCTCAACTTTGCAAAACTTAAAAATATTTAAAAAAAAAAAAAAGACACGGAAAGGTAGACTCTCTCTGCCAAGATTTTCCATACAGCCCAGGTTGAGCAACCACATATACATCACCACTTTTTTCTCTTCATATTTGTAACTTAGAAGAGCTTTGTCTGACCACCTCTGGGTTGCTCCCAGAGTCACCTAGGCAAGACCTCTTGGTATCATCCTCTTTCTGTAGTACCTAATTAGTAATTTAATTAACCATAACAATTTCTTGATCATGCAGGTCTTTCAAATATATTGCCAATACGCATAAAGCTTTCATGTTAAACAATCAGGTCAAAATACTTTAGACTATGATGCAAAAAATACAAAGAAACCACACCAACACTCAAAGAACAAACAAAGTCAAACCTCTACAAAGTATAAATAGATATCTGATAAACTTCATTCCACCAAAAAAATGTTCTTAACTAAAGAAAATTCTAATTATTGTGCTTTCAAGACAAAGCTTTCAACGGTAGTGATGTTATAAACATACCCCTACAACGCGTGAACAATTAAGGTGTATAAGTAGACCATCATAAGGCTCATTTTAAACATCATTTTTATCATTTTATAGATCATTTTTATTAAATCTACAAGAAGCAAGCAACAATTGCATTCAGTTCCACTGAAGCAAAGTATATGGCAGTTTCATATACTTATTATGAAGCTTTCTAGATTTGCAACTTGATTGTAGAGTCAACCAATCAGTTGTTGAAGCCCAATATTGTCTCTTGTGAGAATCAAAGTTACATCAAGCAATGTGTCATGACCATTTCAAACACATTGATATTCAATACAATTTCCTAAGATTCCAAGTTCATTAGGGAGTTGGTAGTGTTGGACCACATTCTGACAAAGTTTCATATGGTTAATAGTTTGACAAAGCTCCTACCAAAGGGGAAGTTTGACAAGTTGGGGGAGAATCTTGGGTTATTGGAAAAAAAAAAATTCTCAAGAGTGTTAGATTACCTAGTTGGTCCGAGTTGGTCTCACCTCAGCCTTGAGAAGTTGAGCAGCACCAGGATTGTAGAGCTAGATTGTGGTACACCAGTCAGAAATATTCTTAAATATAGCTAGAATCTTATAATGACACCTTCGAGGATAGACGAATTAGTTGTTGGGTCACACCCACCAAGTATGGCACACTAGTTGAGGAGATTAACACCATCATCTCAGGTGCATTCATGAGTGCACACTTATGGAAAGAGGCACCTTCAGGAGAGGAGTTATATCTACTATGATAATGCACTACTCTAAAATAAAATCCTTGCATACAAGGCAAAGCTATGAGGGAGTTGCTCATGCTCAAGGGAGATGCACTACTAATGCTATCATTAGCCTGTTTTCTAACAACACCTTCTCTTAACTTATAAATGAAAAGGATGGGCACACTAGTTAGAAATTTGTATAAATAGATAATAAGAGTGAGTCTAGCTTGTAGGTTGTAGTAGGAGCTTTTGTGAGATGACAACTTTCTGTGACATTCTTCTATTTGAGTAATAAAGACTTTTATGCAATTTTCGTTGGAGCCTGCTCTTTTTATCCTGAATTCATAGATTGCATATTTGTGTAGAGTGGGCCTAATATATTTGTTTTTTTAATCCACCTTACATGTTGTGTTTGCACTCTTGAATTTACATCCTTCAATTTTTGCTCATACAAATCTGAAATTTTGATAGGCAGATACTAAAGTTCAGTCATGCTGTTAGGAATTTTTAATTCTTTGAGGGTATTCTCTTGTTTTCAATAGTATTTTCATATTCCTGCATCACAGCTCATCTCTTCCATTTCATTCTACTATAATACAAAAATCATTTCTAGTATAGGTTAGTTTATATATGCTTTTACTTAATTGATCTTTTATTTTATTTTATAGGAGCAGTGCTTAGCAATCTCAATTCACACTCCCTTTGTATTCACACTGTTGTATATGTGTGGTTGTTGGAAATTATCTCATCTTTATATTATCTTTGAGTACAGACTTGTGTATCACAATTCACATGTTAGAATTGACAATCATGAATCAACATGTTGCATTTTTGTGTTGTATGACCTTAATTTGTTGTTTCTAGTTAGTCTTGCAGCAAGTGTCTTCATAGACAACCCTACAACCATAATTCTGGCTAAGGAAAATAAAATTGTTGTGTCCAATGGCTGAAAAGCATGACAAATTAGATCTCAAATATGAATATAGTTCAACATAGAGAATGTGACTGAAATTCTCCGAAACAATACTTGTAGCCAAGTATTATATCATTTTCAAGGAAAGCCAATAAACTCAATACAATTTTCTAGGGAAAAAATAATGTAGAAGACAACACACATGGCCTTGGAAATTTTATAGTCTAATATTTGCTGGGATAAAGCTAGGAAAAATAACCTTTTCCCAACTGTAAATCATTCATGTGCTATAAATGTCATGAATTAAAAAGACACAGTAATGGGAAGTATGGAATTGGTTTGTTGACCTATCATTTGAGTAAATACTAAATGCCCCAGCAATATTCTTATGGGGCTAAGCCATATGTCTACGTAATACTTATTGGTAAACACTACTCTTGATGCATTCACCCTTGAAAGGATTTATCATCACATGACTCCAATGGTTATTCTTGTTGAGCCTCTGCTCCCCTGAAATATTCATGGGTATACACAAACTATTAGATGTTCTATTGTATATTAAGGATTCAATGGAATATTGCAAGATCCAAAGATGCGCACAATTTAGACAAGGAAACAATCTCAAATCCTAGAAATTAAAAAGTACAATGATAGTCAAAGGAATGACTCATAAGAGAGATTGCAACATTGGAGGCACAAGAATTTAACATCTTCGAGACTATAGAAATATTCATGCCAATGCTAGAGAACAAGATCCTTTGAGGGTTCATTGGCTATAATAAGGATGATGGTTGTCTTTGGATAAATAAGAAAGAGAGAGAGAGACCCGGTTTTAATAACAGATATCACCAGTCTCTATTTAAAATGGATGCCTAGACACCAAGACCTATCAAGGTGAGATGAATGCTATAAAATTAAATCATTGGTTGCAGCAAATAAAATTTAGAAGTTTACTTCATTGGGGTAGCATCGGATGTGAAAAAATGGCATTCCTCATGTTCCCATAAAACCATCTCCCCTTTGGTTGGCAGGACACTAGCCTATGATAAATGTTTCTCATCTTAGATACTCTACAAGTGATTTGTGTTAGCCACCTATGAAATTTTTTACAAGAAAACAGGTGGCTAAAATGTTTTTGAGCCTTCAAGAAATACATTTCCTCTGAAAACATATCATTCTTGAAGCCTCCTGTGTCTTTTTCTCTTTGAAGAATCCTCACTATTGTTTCCAGTTAAAAAGCCTCACTATCCGTGAAGGAATTTTGCTCAAAAGGCCTCCTTTCCCCCTTATTTCATCCCCACTAAACCTCTGCTTTCATCACCTTTTTCCCCTTTTAAATTCCCACCTAAATCCCTCATTAACCCTCTAACTCATCCTAACTCCCCTTTAAACCTTATGGATCCCTTCATTTGGTTTAAAAACCCCTTATTCCCCCTACTGGAACCTCCTTTTAGCCTTGAAAAATATTGTTTTAAGGTCTAAAAACCCACTTTATCATATAATAGGCCTAAGCCCCTTTCGGCTAAGCCCCTAACCACTTCCCCTCCATCAAACCCAACGCCAAGACTAGGCGCTAAGCCCTTGAGTGCTTATCACATCGAAAGATTGGCCGGGAGCGTTTTTTCTTTGTTAATGAAAATTTCTGATGCGAGAAGTGTTGTGTTCTATTGAACGCCAGTGCAATAACCACCGTAGATCTATAAAGATCTAACGGTTCACACAAAACTCATTGCACCACTTTTCAACTCCCCGATTGGCCAATCTCCAATTCAATCCTGGCCGTTGAATCCACAAGAACCAACGACCAAGATTTGTACTCTCACCGGCCCTGTGCCCCCGATTGGTCATCCCCGATCCAATCATAATCGTCGATCTTCCGCTGATCCAATGGTCCACATGAAATCGATACATAAACCCATCCGAGTTTTGGCCCCTGCCTTCTCCGATTGCGATTGGATCTCAGCCGTCTATCCCATTCAATCCGACGGTCGGGATTCCTCCCGCCCATTAACCAGCCCCTCCGCCTTTGCTTTCCCTCTTCAGATCTCAGCCGTTCATCTCGCTGATTGGACAACCCACATTCAAACCGCCTTTGACTTGTCCCCACCTTACTAGCCGTGCATCTCCTTGTATCACGCTCCATCCCTCACCGTCAGATCTCACAGTCCCAGATCCAATGGCTGAGAATCGTATCGTGTAACTTTGGCATCCTAACTTTAACAATTTAAAATCACGCAATATGGGCGGTTTTATTTTGCCACGTGTTGGGCAGTGGACCATATCGCGTGATTTTAGGAAAATTTCAAACCCGAGCTTTGGCTGCATGAAAACAGTTGTTTTCTCTGAAAACCACTTCCCCCTTTTCTGCCTTCGAAAGTCCATCATACAATCTTGACTGTTGATCTGATCCCGATCAACGGTTCATACTGCATCATGTATTTCATTCATAGTTCTTTTATCGTGCTACCACAGAGTTTCATTGGGACACCTTAGCCATTGATCTCCTCCTTAGATCTAGCGGTCCATATCCAATCGCCCTTCGCCCATGCCAGTCCCACCATTCACACTCGACTTCATTCATTTTATGCATTTTTTTTTGTACTTCGCCAATGGTCAAAACCTCATGTTTTACATTAAAAATAATTGCCTCTGCCCAACATCAAAACTTTATGTTATAACATTAAATTTATTTTCCTCCATCTGACCTTCTTAAGCCACTCCATCAGTTAATCATCGCCATCAATCACCACCACCAAATCTGATCGGACGGTCCACAACCATTCCTCCATCAGGCCTTCATCAGATCAATTTTCCACCATTACGCAGCATTTTTCACCATTTTCCCCACTACAGCCATTGTTTTCACTACTGCGCTACCACCTCCACTCCCACTGTTTTTCACTAACATGTTTATTGCCTTTTGCAGGGTCACAGGCGGTGGAAACTTCCATCGCTCACAGTCACTGTCATAGTGACACAGAGCGCAGAGAAGGCCATTTTCTGAGCTAGAGATTGCAGAGAAAATTCCTGGGAAGGTTTTTGAATGAAACATTTCATTAAAGAACCGGTGTTTAATTCTGTAAAACCATCAAGCGCCATTAAAACTACATTTCCACAGACAGAGACAGTAAATGAAGCAGCAAAGAGTATCAGTGAAGAATTAAAGATGTTTTAAGCTTTAAGCTTTAATTAAATGTTTAAAGGGCAAGTGTACAAAATTGAAGACCTTATGATTCACACAGAAGGCCTTATGAGGCCTAAAGCACAAAAACAATCTTATCAGTGTCTCACATTAGCAGAAGGTTCTTTCCCTTGAAAGGAAAAGCTCCCATACTATTTTTATTCTACATCAAGCTCCAGAGGAGATCTACACCCTGACAGAAGGTCCTACGACTACCAGAGCATTTGTTATGTAGTATGGCAGGCTTGAAAGTCATTTATCTGCCTTTTCTCATTACCAGAGTACCACAGAGTACTACAGCTAAAAGTACATCAAAGAACATACCCATGAAGTTAATATCAGCTTGTCAAAGACCACTCTTTCATCCAAAGAGTACCAAAAATCAATGCATGGATATTAAAATAGAATGGGCCTCGATCCATTCTTCTTCCTCTATTTTAATGTTTCATTTAAAGTTCTATCTACCTCCTCTGTCTCTCTTTAGCTATAAAACTCACGAGGAAACATATTGTAAAGGTGGTTGATCGGATATTAGTGAATTGTAAGTTGTTTCTCTTGAGATATAGTTCTCTGTGTAAAGTTGTAAAATAGGCTGAGGAGATGATTTCAAACTGAATATCAAGTTGTTGGACAATGTTGTATATGACTAGTGTTGCTCTTTAATATGACAAGCATATTTCTTTGGATCCTGATTTAAAGCAGCGGTGATGTGTTCTACCTTTGTCCCTGTTTTCCTTATATAATTCATTACATTTCATTTCTCTGGTAAGAATAAAAAATCTGGCTTAGGATATACCCTTGCATGATACCCTAATGCTCCTGCTCTTCTTATCTTTAACGTTTTATACTGATTGTGCTATCTGAGAACTAATTCAAGATAATTTAACCAGTGTAGTAGTTGTTATTTCACTGCTAACTAAATGTATGAATTCATGAATCTGTTCTTAGATGTTCTTGATTAGTTTTAAATGAAATAATTGGGATACTAGGAGTCTATAATGTTGATTCTGTCTCACTAGGGTCTTTTTTATATCACTTAAACCTTTCTAAGTTCCCTTAAGTTGAATTTCAAAGCATTGAATGTTCAAAGCTTTTCTCTGATCTCAGGCTTCACCTTTGTGTCGAAATCTTAAGTGTTTCTCGTTGTTTGAAGAGTTAGCCTTTTAGGAATTGGATCATAGGTGTTTAAAGGCATGCCCTGTCCCTAGATCCACTTCCTAGGTGGTCACCTCGGAGGTTTCCTTGTCATTCATCTTCATTCCTTATCATCTCGTACCATACTATCATCTTTAAAGATCCTCTGTTTTAGATGACTAGCCCAATTGAAAGCCTTGGATACTGAATAGAAAGTAAACCCTTTTAAGACTCCATTGCCCAATGGTCTCAAGTGTTCTTTGAATTATCTCCCTTTTGCCTAGAGTCCTTCTTTGCTCACCTTTGTCTTATATTGAACCCTTCTTACATGTTTCCCAACAACCAAACAAACAAAACAAAACAACAAACCTTGTGCCCTATAACTAGCCTAATATCTTAAAACTGAGCTTCAAAGATACATCTATCTTTGTATTTATAGAGAGATCCCTCTTTGGACCCAGGAGGGCTAGATCCTGAGGTCCCAAAGTGGTTCTGATGTTGTCTTATCTTTTGGTAGAGCCAAACCTGCCAAAACATAGGAACCCCAACAATTTGGAAAGAGAAGGTAAAAATGGTAATTTTTGGCGGTTTTAATTTCAGGACATTTTAGTGGGGCATTGGCTGGTAGACAGTGAGATTACGTTGAAATGTGGCTTTGTTGCAACACTGCAGAATTATCTAGGAAAATTTTTGTAAAAAAATTACAACTAGAGGCAGTTCTGGCCCTCACAGAACTGAAACAAGGAGACTCTATATGTGGTTGTAACTGTTCTATATGTATCACATTAATAGGGATATCAATCAACTAATGGATCACTAAGGTAATTACACCATTGGCCTAGACTAAAAGGGGGGCATATTTTTGCTAAGAGTTGACATAAACAGAACTGAAATAAACTAAGAAAGGTGTGAACATAAGTTTGAAATAGTCTCTAACTTGGTGTTGTGAAATGACTTTGTTTCATATAAAGATTAGGTGTTGTTCTTGTCATAAAAAAAACCTATATTAATTTACCTTGTCAACGGTTAGAGTGCTTTCCATTTGACAACATACCTCATGTATGCATTGAATTGACACAATGATACAAAGTCCAGTGAAAAAACATAGTGATCCTATAGTTGTCAACATGTGATAGTAATTCTCGCTGCAATCTCATTGTGCGTAGGTACCTATTAGAAGAGCGACAGTTGTTTGGAAATGTCTAAAAAAGTGATTTGGAAAGAGGTAAAAATGGTAAAACAAGTGATTTGGAAAGAGGAGGTAAAAATGGTAATTTTTGGAAGTTTTAATTTCAGGACATTTTAGTGGGGCATTGGCTAGTAGATAGTAAGATTACGTTGAAATGTGGCTTTGTTGCAACACTGCAGAATTATCTAGGAAAATTTTTGTACAAAAATTGCAACTAGAGGCAGTTCTGGCCCTCACAGAACTGAAACAGGGAGACTCTGTATGTGGTTGTAACTGTTCAATATGTATCACATTAATAGGGATATCAATCAACTAATGGATCACTAAGATAATTACACCATTAGCCTAGACTAAAAGGGGGGCATATTTTTCAAAGGTGATTCTAGAACTATATATTGACAAGACCTTGACAAAGGTTCTATTTGATTACATAGTTGTTATAGTTTTAAGGTCAAGTAATTAAGCTAAGAGTTGGCATAAACAGAACTGAAATAAACCAAGACAGGTGTGAACATAAGTTTGAAATAGTCTCTAACTTAGTGTTGTGAAATGACTTTGTTTCATATAAATATTAAGTGTTGTTCTTGTAATAAAAAAACCCTATATGAATTTACCTTGTCAACAATTAGAGTGCTTTCCATTTGACGACATACCTCATGTATGAATTGAATTGACACAATGATACAAATTACAGTGAAAAAACATAGTGATCCTATAGTTGTCAACATGTGATAGTAATTCTCGCTGCAATCTCATTGTGCATAGGTACAACAACTTAGGCAATCTCAGTCAAGGAATTATTAGACTTATCATTTTTCATTTTTTGTTTTCAAGTTAGATATTATTTTGAAGTTTTCAAATTTCTAATTTTATTGCAATGCGGCAGACTGATCAGGGCAGTACAGGAACAACCCCAAGACAGGATGATCGTAGAAAGGGGCCAGCGGAAGAACATGTAAAGTGCCAGCATTGCTCTATCTTCAGGTATTTTACTGATTTACATTATTGAAATAATATTAATTTTGTTCAAATATGCAGACATCTAGCCATGGTACACCTGATGATTCCCTCTATGAGGAAGAGCTTTCTTCATCCCCATGTCCATTGTTGTTGCTGCAAAAAAAGGCACGGAAAGCAAGGTTGGAATTTGAGCGTTTGGTAGACGCTTCGCCTCAAACACCTGAAATAGAAATAAGGATAACAAAACTTATGACCCAACTAGAAACATATAAGATAATAATAAAAAATAAAAAGGATATTTTTTTTGTCCTACATGAAATGAATTGTGATAGTTTGATTTTTAATTTTTACATTAACTAAACTAACAAAAACATTCTTTTGTATGTAGCATTATCTGACACCTGCCGCACCCGGGGTTGGTGGTAGTGGGACACAAGGGAAAGATATTTTCGAGCCACCCTCTCATACACCTTCTACGCCTTTAGGTGGCAGCCGAGAAACGCACCCTGCCCAAGAAGACACCCAGCCAACTGCTGAACGTGTTGGTAGTGATGAGGCTAATATGGCCAACTATATTATTGTGTTTCCTAGAGCTACACGTGTCAGCTCCACAGGGACCATTAATGGCATGTTGTTGGTGAATAATGAAGGTGTCCCTATAAAGCACGTACAACTCCAAGGTAAGTTTTAATATTTTAACTATTTCATGTACTCTATCTAAAACATATTTTATCATGATTTTTATTTTTAAATTAATGATAATATCTTTTTTTTGTGTAGGAAACAATGAGTTCTACAGGTTTTTGGAGAGCCATACGTTGGTAATTTTTGGCCCAGCTATACGCACAAGGTGGAATTTCCAGAATTCCGACTTGAAAAAAGAACTTCTAGATTATCTATAAGCCCCTTTTGGGGTGGGCACATTTGACAGAATAGCAATGGCTCGGGTAGCTCGCAAATATTTGAAATATACCAGGGACACCTATAGGACGCAATTGCAATTTAACCCTAGATATGAGTGTCCTCTCACAATTCTAGAGAGTGAGTGGAGAGCACTCATCCATGATGGAAAAGAGAAAAGGGAAAAGAAAGAAGGAAAAATGCCAACTGGACCCGCAAGGTAAATTAAAACTTTAATTTAGTAGCTTTAATGTTCTCTATGTCTAAAATAAAAGTGTGCTACGTCATATCTGACTTCAATCTTTTGATGATAGGTTGCTTGACACCTCGAAGGCAACCAAAGCTAGGATTAAAAAAAATGGCCATCACAAGCTAGGCCAGGGCGGCTACTTGAAATTCGCCGCAAGAATTGTAAGTAGCTAAACATCTTATAATTAATTCTATCGCCTTCCAACATTTTTGTAATCCCATCAAATAACATTAAGAATACACAATTATATTTAATTTAGGGTGATGAATTTGGAACGGAAACTATAGAGGAGGATAAAAATATTACTTTCCGTTCCGGCTATGAAGCCGTAGTTGAATATCGTAGAAGCTTGGGACAGGTCCCAAGATCCAGAATGCCTAATAAGGTAAAACGTTAACCTTTCAATATGTTTGTTTTCGTCCATAAATTTAATGTCTAACAACTTTGTTTAAATAAGGGGAGAAACACTTTCAATGAGCCAAATAACCCAGTTGTAGAGCAGTGCGTTGAGAGTGAAATATTGCCAGAAGAACATGTTCCTAACGTGCAACCTGATCATTGTAGTGGGGACTAGGCCGACAATTCTACTATCAGCGAGGACCATGACGATAATTAATTTCCACTTATATTTTTTTCTAATTATACCTTGATGGTTGTCCTTATAATGTTTTTTATTTAAATGACAGAGAATGTTGTACTTGAGGATCTTACCACCAAAGAGGAAGACAGGGCAATGGTCCCAACGGTGACAACTGGTGCACTAGGTAAATAATCTCATTGCAATTTTTTTTAATTAATATTACCGAACTAATTCAATGATATTTAAAAACTAACAATTAAAATTTAATATTATCTGTTTTTGTAGGCGATGCCCCATCACTGGATGAGACCAGACATCGTGACTACGCAACTAGGTCAATAGTGCGGGAAAGGCACGAAACGGGAGTAGAGCACAATGATGTTGATTATATAGTTAGGAGCTTTAGAAGTAGGAAGAAGAAAAAGAAAATTTGATAATGTAAAATATTGTATTATTATAAGACTAATGTTACCATACTTGGAACGTTTTTTGCGTTATATAAAAAACTCATTTATCATACTATTTTTATGTCAAGCACTAATTTCAATGTTTCCTTGCATACTTTTTGTTCCATTGTTTTTTTATTAGTTATTGATTATTTTTATTTTTTATTTTTCTTCTCATGAAAGTAAAAAATGAAATATAGATTGGGTATTGGGGAATTGAGAGTGATGTGAGGGGGGGTGGGAGGGGCCATAAGAGCTTCCACCTTCATGTGGCTGGCCTTGTTTAGTAAAGAATAATTTATTGGAGCGATTTAATCTTGGAGCAAACCTCCCTCGATCCAACATAGCAACAAAAAAGTCATCGTTGACTTAGTTTCTACTCTTTCAGATCGTGGGAGACTTGTTCCAAGTTCAAGCGACTCCAATAAATTGTTCTTGAAACGAAGAGGAGCTTATTCAGGTATGTTTTGACATTTTCAACATATGTTCTAAAATTATCATAAAACTGCATCTTAGAGTAATAAATACTACATCCCTTACTTTTATTTATTGTATAGATAATTATGGATTTTGAATGACTTGGCAGTGCAAGTACAAACGCTCTTGCATCATGAGTAATACAACTTGTCAACCAGGGTCATGTCCAAGAAATTTTTTCTTGTGTGCTTGACTAGGTTCGTAGTGTCACATTTTGTAAGTTCATTTACAGTTCATAATTCAATATTAAGTTTTTTGATGATTATTATCTGGTTTTTTAAATGTGTTTTTTCATCTATTTGATTGTAAGCAACTCTGCATGTTTCCTGTTGTTCACTATGATATCTCCATTTACAACTCCTAGGATGAATCTGACTTTATTGTCCAATTTCAGCAAATGAAGCTAAAGGTTTTCCAATTGGAATTTCTTTCTCTTTTCATAGAATTCAAGATGGATATGATAGAAGTGCTCCAAAACTTTCTCAGGGGTCTCATATTTATGATTGATTCCCTTTAAGCCAAAAAGATGCATGTTACTTGTACTGATTGTAGTAGTCAGTTTGAATTTCCTTAAAAGGCCCTCTTGAAGTGAAATATTCATATTCTCTTCAGAAAATGACACATCTAAGTGGACCATGGTATCAGTATTGTATTCCTTATAGTCCCTTATGAATGGTTCTTTAATCTTATCATTCCCAGTCATCAATGCTTCTAGAAATTCCTTGTAATCCTAAGTCCACTTGTGAACAGGAAACTCTATAATTCTTAATGTTGTCTCATTAATTTCCTCTATGATGCCATTAATCGTGTAAGACACACAATTATCCTTTATAGTTATTCATTCAATTGTACCCTTAAAACCCTTGTACCAAGGTGCCAAGCCAATGGTGTCTTGTCCAGTGCTTCGGGATGTTAAAATGTCCCTTAATCCTAGGCCATTCAATATATCATAATAAACTGATAAAAAATATACATATCGTAGTATAGGCTAAGATCATATCCAGATCCATAAGCTTGTATAGTTTATATGAGGATAGTGTTTCCCTAATCTACATTATCTCATATTGGTCTTTTATAAAAAGTATGTTTTAGTGTTACTCTAGTGTATACTACAATGTCCATATTCATCATATCGGTTAAGGATAGAGTAATAGCATACAATATTCTACCTAATAAATCATCTTGTATTTCAATATCTAATATGGACATAGGTGTAATGTAAGCTCAATACTGAGATATGCTTGTTCTTGTTCTAGATCGATATCATTGAATACGCTATTTCCAGCTTTGATTAGTGAAAAGAGTTGGATTAGCTTAGGTTGAGTAATGTACTCACCCTTATCTCTCTTCTATTATTCCAATGTATTAGTTACAATGATAACAGTTATATGGAACTAAAAGCATATTGGTATATATAAGAGACTGTATCGTACCTATGATGCCCATCTTAGGCTAAGTAACTATCACTATATCACCTTACTTAAACTAGTAGTAAGCTTTATTGAATCTATAAGCTTATTGATTTCACTATGCTATTAGTACTAATGAATCAAGTCCATTGAATTAGTGACCAAGCTTTTCTTTATGTAACTACACGTAATGGAATAACACATATTCATATAAACATGATATCCTTAATACAGGCCTTAGATTACAATGTCCAGGAACTCCATATTCAAGCTAAGCTCCTTGTTATGACATAATGATCTATGTTTCCCTGTTCATTTCATACCTTGTTAACACTGATCGGAATCATAGTAATATGTACATAGCCTTACTATCTCTATGCCAACATGTGTATCTTATAAACCTTAAGTAGAAACACAGTTTGATTGCTAATGTTTATATAATAGCTGATCTTGTATGATTAGTTAAGCTTAGCATTGATATGAGTGTACCATTACACAAGCCATAGTGAAATTCTCCCTTGTGCCTTCATTCGGTTAGGCGCGCCATGTCATTTCGGGTCGTTTCAATTGAGGGTGCCCGCCCAAACGCATTCAGGCATGGTTCTTAGAGCCACCCAACCAGTAAAATTGAATAGATGTCTTGTTGCTGCATATGCACATATTGACAGTAAAGAGAGATTTCAGTTCATGAGCATGTGGCATGGGAACAAAACCTATGTAATCCCTATGTGTGGGGTTAATTAACCCTATGCCTACAATGTTTATTGTTTGCATATTGGATTGTGTGGGGGTAGATAACTCGTAGCCATATCACATAGGCCCCATTCACTTACGAAGGTTCCCCAAACTCTGCCCCCAATTTGGTTGATCGTGCTTAGCTTGAAATTTTTGAATTTTCATTGATGATTGATTTTCCTCTCGCTCGAATGGAAAAGGAAGATGAATTTCATCTTTTTCCTCCATAATTTCCACGTTCTACATCTATTGTAGCTATTCATCTATGCTCATTTGGAATCACCACAAGTTGTACTTTTTTTTTTGCAATTGATTCTTGATGTTGATCTCAACGAGATTTTTCCTCCTCAAAAAACATATCCTGGTTGTAAGAATGGTTGTGGTATGTTGATATTTAGATGAAAACTACAACTTGTAGCCCTTGATCTGCTAGGGGTTACCTTGATATTAACAATGGTGTATTCATACTCCTTCTGAATAACCGATAAAGGGTCAAGGAAATTGACCAATATGTTGTCAAGTTTTATCTTATCCATCTCTGGGGCAAGCTGCTTTTCATCTAAACCCACTGCTTTTGATCTCAATTTTGCTAATTTCTTCCTTCTCTCATATGATACCTGAGCCTTTGCCTTTCTCTTCCCTTCTAATTCTGTAATAGTGTCATAGTGATGCCAGCCAACTTCTTTGGAAAGCCTTCCTAGCAGATAATACTTGTGACCTGGCTGAAGCCTCAACACTTTCAGAGCATCTAGAATGACCATTCTCTTCTTCCAGTCATATGGTAGGGGAACCCGTTAAATAGCCCTTAGTCTAGAAAGTGTTGCAGCACCACGCTTGGTTTTGTGTGGAATCATTCCTCTAATTATCCAGTAGTCAAATCCTTCTCTTACTATATTGTCATTTTCCCATACCTAACCAATGAGAGCACAAGAACACCTATTTCTATTAAAGCACCTATAACTTCTCTTACTTTATTGTCATTTTCCCATAACTAACCAATGAGAACACAAGAACACCTATTTATATAAAAGCACCTATAATACTTTTGTGGGTTTCACTAATATCCCTTTAGTTAGTATGTGCACAGTAGCCTAGATCCTAAAGTGATTCCCGTACAATGATAATCCACTAGGTGTATTTGTTATTAAAAAACTACGCATGGATATATGTCCCATTTATGGCCAAGTTCCACCAAAATGGTTCCCCCTACCTACCTAGTAACTACATTACATTTATTTAATGACAAGACTAGCCTACAACCCACCAAATTTCTATCATATCCTTGACGTCAACAACAATTTGTTGTTCAAGATATCGCTAAGTTGGAACAAACTTAGCTCTATATCTTAGGATATTTTTCCACCTCTAATGTTTATAAACCAATAGATATAAAATTTCTAAAGCATGTGGGAGCCCTTTAATTATCACCTTTCCTCACTATTTTTGTACAAGGGGCATCAACCAGGCCCAATCACATACCTTCTTTGAAGCACATCCAAGGTTGAGATCTTTCTTTCGGCACCACATAAATGTTTTTTCCTTGGCTGGGCACTTAGATTTCCAAAGCATTTTCCTCCACCACTTTAACTCTGTAGGGACTCGAACTGCAATCACTGTGATGTATCCAAGCTTGGGAACATATTCACCAAAAGGAGAGGAACTCTAGAGAATCTTGTCCTCTCTGTCAGTAAATCAAATTTGATGAGCATTCAGAGCATTTACATATGCATTCCATGATTCATGAAAAGTTGCTTCTAATCCCAGCTCCCCAGTAGTCATCCATCCATGTCTCCAATTGGTAGTTTTGGTCAGGTTGTCGATGTGTGAAATTTTGAACCTAGTGTTGTGCTTTTCTTCAATACATCAGTTATAAATCTACTAGGAATTAATTTCTAGGTGCTAGGTTCAGAATTTAACACAAACAACAACACCCATATACTAGAAACCAACCCTGCAATGCTAGTATCTGTTAATATTCATTCCTTTCCTTTGTGTTGGTCCAAAACTTAGGTGAAAAGAGATTATGTTGTGCAATCTTCACAATCAAACCTGATTTCATGTCATCCATACATAACTTTCTGTGCATCAAAATATGGATATATTCATGTTATAACAACTAGTAATATTGTATTTGAATGCTGGTTCATACTGTTGTCTCTGTCAAAAGCACTCAGTGTTTACAAACACCTGTTTTACATTATGTATTTTCCAAACAATACCACTCTAGGCACAAAAACAAGGCAACAGTTAGCCTTAAAGGCATCGTCCCTGTCACATGCAAATTAGGCTTAGGAGCGGTGCCTTCTTTGCTAGATTTAGCACAAAGAATCCTCCTTCTGTGAGAGTAAATCAAATTAATCCCATGAATATTGCCCCTCTCTGCAAGAAAATCAATCACAAATAAGCTCACTTATAGTTCACTCTTTGTAAAAAAGAACAACGACATACAACTGATCATTTGTATTCATAACTTGCCAAATAACTTATCCTTGAGAAGGCCATCAATTAGCATTGTCCACATCCCTTCGTTAGGGTTATGTCCACTTTGCAATGCATTTTCAGAAAACCTTTCTGCTTCTTGCACCTTGCCTTCTTTACAAAGTCCAGGAATCACATAATTGTACAAAGATAGTTGTGGTTCATAACCATTTACAACCAACCTATCCAAAAGCTCCAGACAATAGACGCAGTTTCCCTGTTTACAGTGCCCATTAATAAGAGCTGTATAAATTTCTTCATTGGGACAGAGGCCTCTCTCTAACATATTTTTTATCATCTGGTATGGCTCAAGGAGTCTGCCTGATTTGCATAATTCTGCAATTAAGGCACTATAAGTATCTATAGTAGGCTGACAATGCTTCTCCATCATTTTTTCAAGAAGCTTAAATGCAAGAACATTGTTTATTTCGAGTGGCATTCCATCCAGGTCATGAATTTCATCCAAGTTATCAGGATTTGAACTACCTACTGCATCCTCATTAGGAATCAAGTGTTCTTTTTGTATCTTGTTTTCTTGAACTATACCATTCATAAGCTCGCAATAAGTTCGATAATTAGGTTGGCATCCTTCATTTATCATCTTACTTAATAGATCAATAGCATGATAAACCCTGCCTGATTTGACGTTGCCATTAATCAATGATGTGTATGTTACTTGGTTAGGCTGTAAGCCTTTCTCCTTCATTTTATCAATGAACATTTCAGCTTCTTCCATTTTTCCCTCCTTGCAAAGTCCATAGATCAGTGCACTGTAAGTGTAGACATTTGGAGAACAGCCCTGCTTTACCATTTTGTCTAATACTTTATATGCAAGATAAATGGCACCAGCTCTACATAGTCCATCAACAAGCGTGGTATAAGTCACTAGGGAGGGAGCTAACCCTTCCCCCAACATCTTACCAAAGACATTATCTACCTCAAGCACCCTGTTTTCTTTACTGGCTTGAGTTCTGCTTTTTTATTTGGTCTTCTATCTAAAACTTTGAAGGTCAGTGCTACAATGTGGGTGCTTTGGTTTCTAGGATGATTCCTTCCCATGCTAAAGCAGGGCTATCCTTGGATTTTCCATCAAAGTTAGACTTGGGGCAATATCCATGTTTGTATAATCAGGTAAGATAGCCTATGAATTGAATTTTATGTGAGCAAGATATTCTTGTGTAAATTTTCCCTTTGTAAACAATATCTATACCTATATTACAAGATAAGGAGAGAAAGCAGGCTTGCAGAAGGGGCAATTTGATGTCGTGATGGCTCTCTCCTTCTTCTTTTTTTTACAATTTATGCTTGAAATTTCTCTAATTTTGAAGATCTTCAACCCATTGATTTTGATTTAGACTTTTATAATAGTTTTAGGGGAACAGTGACTTTCGAAGATAGGTTAAGTGTTGTCTTGAAAAAGTGGGACTCTTTGCAGACTGACTTTTTAAAACGTCGGAATATTATGAATGGCAATGTGATAAATGCAACTGTCATCAAAGTTTAGCTAGATATCTAGGGGTGATTGTCAAATTCCAAGCCTACCTTCTTATATGAATTTTAAATTGGCATGGGCTATCAAGTCAATTCATCTTGCAGCCATCCATTTTTTATCTTCATAACGTGATATTTTATGGACCTTCTTGTCATGTGCATTTAAAATGTCTTATTGCATCCTAGTTCCTGAGTTCTAATCACATTTCAAAATGGTGTTTCAACCTTTCCATCTTTCAATGTATCATAAGTGGGCTTATTTGTTAGTGAAAATAAGTTATATTTTTATTGACTAAATATATGTCATAGCTGAGAACCCCTACTTTGTCTGCTTTGAGTAACCAGAAAATCATGATTATGCACTACCAAAGATGCATACAGTTGTCAAATGCCATCCTTGAGAAGGAAAAATTAACATATAAGAAATTTGAATAGATCAGCTTTGAAGGAATATTTATCTATATCTATATATCTATAAATAATATAAATAACATTGGGAAACAACTGTTAGGAACATAGATGAAATAATTTGTAATCAGCAATTAATCAGTGAGGGCCTTGAAAAGATTCAATCTACAATAATCGGGAAATAATAGGGAAAAATCGGCCAATCTTGGCACGCCAATAATGTTAAACTAAATAATTAATATTATTTCGAAATAATAATTTTTTTAATTGCATTGGGATTGATTTGATTAATTTGAGATTATTTCATATATGATTTGTAACATTTAAACCAATTGCTTGTGACTATACCCATGGAAACTCATAATTGCTACATTGATCAAGATGGTCTCAAGATCTGACAATCTTTTACATGGTTTTGAATGCAGATATATTTGGGAAAGTCTCAAATGAGTGGGAGAATGTTGACATTGGTGTTTTTTTATGTGGTCCTAAAAGTTTAGAGACAAGATTAGCAAAGGAATGCAGGTCATACAACTTAAGGAACTTGAGAAACTCGAGAAACAGAGTTGTGTTTCATTTCAACAGTCATAGCTTTGATCTGTAATGAACTAGTTATAGAGATATCACTATGACATAATGGCTCATTGTATTATGTTTACATAGGTTTCATATGCAAGTCTATAGATGACTTGCTATTATTTTGGCCTATTTCATGAATTGACATGATTATGTAAGGTTCACTAAGGTCAAAATTGCCTCACAGGACCTATACAAGTTAAAATCTATATGATGTAATTATTGATATGAAAATTAATATCTTTTCATATGGATATTATAACTTTCCCAAAGTTTATTTGATAGTCTGCAATAAATTACATAGACAATGACCCTAATGATTTATTAATCTATTTCTGTAATATTAATTTGTTTCAGTTATAATCTGTTAGGAGTTTAATCTTTAGGAAAGCCCAGCGGAAGCAAAAATGTATGTGACATTGTCTCCAAATGGTATCCTTTTTCAAAGGTGACATATTCAACATGATTTTCTGATAGGTGGACAGTGACAAGGTGTATCTTTGGCTTGTTATCTAAAAACTTGTATGTATCTATGTTATAAAAAAATATTTTCTTTTGTGCATGTTTCATTACATAAGAATGATGAGGATGGATCTTTTAGGGACTTCAATAAGAATGGAAAAAGGAAACTAGTCTTCTTGACTTAAATAATTTCAGGCTCTCCCTTGCAAAGCTTGTTTGACCAAGAGTGACCTTTCCGTGGGTCTTTGCCTCTCCTTTCCAAAGGCAGAAATAACGAAGCATATTTTTTAGGACTGTCCTTTTCAGGATCTTGTTGGGCAGAGGTGCAATCTCAGTTGGCAAAAATTCTTCAGGGGCATTTGCATAGGAGTGCATTCTTGTTTGGATATTCTTGATGTGTGATTTGGGATTTGCTGATTGGTATTTTGCACTGTTTGTGAGTTTTTGCATCGTGTGTTCTTTGGGGACTCCACTGCAAATGTGTTAAAAAGGAGGTCAGTTCTTTGAAAGAAAATGAATCCTAGACTTATAGAAGTGTTCAACAATTATAGAACTGTTCACTAATTATTTGAAAGCAAATGAATTTGTTCATCATATTTTCCAGATCTATATTTTCTTAAATCTATCATTTTTTACTGTAGGAATTATCATTTGTATGCTCTTCTCTTATCATAATATAGATGTGTTGCACCCATTATGCAAACATTAATGTTCATAATGTGTTTTTGGCTTATTGTGAATAGTCATGTTCTTTTTAATATTTTGTGCTTGTGTGTTAGACTTAAACCTAAACAAAAATAAATCTCCATCTTACTCCTATTGCATGCAAGTGTTGGTTGTACCCATGTGGACAATAGGACATCCCTTAATTGAATAGAATAAATCATGATCAAATATAGGGCCTACAAGATGTTCTTCAAAGGGAATGGATGGTGGGAGATCTCAACTAGTGATATATGGAATATTTTAATGAGATTTTCTTCTTTTATATGGGAAAGGATTACCTCATTTATTTTTTCATATTTAAGTTCTAGTCACACCCAAGAATATATAGACTACATCCATCCTAAGAAACTATAATGACCCCCTGACACAAACACAAATTTTGAGGTAGTTTGTAACAAGAATTTGGCACATGCATGGAATTCAAAGAGATAATATAGAGCGTGATGTAGGTTCAAAGGTAACATACCCCTCGATGCATAAATAAGACATGTATACAAACCTACACATTTTATCCAGGATAAAATTAAAGGCGCATACACACATATGCATAGTTTAAGAGGTAAGAATAGAATGTTCCTAGAAATTGAAGCGCACAATAAGACTAGTTCTTTTTATTTTCAAAAAATCTCAAGAGTTGGAGTAATTTTCAATCCATAGTTTTGACATGATGAATCCAATGTGTTCAACATATACACTAGTCATACAATTTTTTTTTTATGGATTGAAGGGCTATGTCAATTACAATATAACAATAGAAATTTTATTGTGCACTTGTTTTACTAGATATAGTATACCCAACTATTATAGTTGTGATTGTGTGGCAGGTTTGTGAAGAGTTTTCATGTTTAAACATTGAATGGAATGGTTTGCATACGATTTTTACTAGGTTATATATCTACAGTGTGCAATGCACCAGACCTCCAAATAACCCAAGGGAAACCAAGTGCAAAAAAGCCAAGGACAACAGGATCGTATCAGGGATAGGGTCTTATTGTATCAAATCACATTTGAGGTTTTATTGTATTTATAGTCGATGGATAAGAACCACAGAAGATGAATATTAAGATATTAAGGCATGCGTTGTCTGAATGCCGGAGTGGGTTTGAAGATTGGTAAATAATTTATGCAATTTGGAAATGTACTTGTCGATTTTCGTAACTGGTAGAATCTCTTGAATTCAGGAATTATGTATTTATGGAACCCTGTATAAAGGTGGGCATCATTAAAACAATGAAGATGTATGGCGTAATTGTTGTAAAATTCTTCAAGTTGGAACCATAGTTCCATTCAAAACTCGAGTCAAATGAAAGCGGAGATGGAGATAGCAGGACACATTTTTTATCTGTGATAATAAAAAATCATGGAACAGTAAAACTAGATTGCAATGCGAAATTGAAAATGTACAACTCACATAGAAAAAAGTATTGCAGAGTATTACAGTCCACAAGTGGTGAATGTACGATATTGGGATAAATCTTAATCCTGAGATTTACGATGAGAATTTTATGAAAAGGGATGGTGAATTGAGCACATATCACTCAAAAGGGAAAAGCTGTATGAAAGCAGAAACGATGGTGTAGAGGAGCGGACAATCTATTTTTGCTAAACAAAAAATGGTTTTCATGTGGGTGCAACCTGGTAAGTGGTAATTTCTTGTATGAACGCGATAGTGGTTGTGGGCTAACACGTGGTGCCTCAATACCACCCATTTCGCGTGAAATAAAATCATTAAAGATCGGGCTTATTTGGATGCGAAATTCGTTGGATCATGCATGATCAGAATGAAGTGTTGCGACTATCGTCGGATGAAGGAAACATTGAGTTGGAGTGCGATGAATCATCAACCATCGGATTTGATGAATGATGGATAGTGGATGGTGTTAGGTCTCTGTAATAAGCAAGATTGGAAAAAGTCTGATCACAGAGTTGATATCATTTCAACCAACTTTGGGATTCTAGGATCTAGCCCTCCTGAATCCGAAGAGGGATCTCTCCAATATGTACAAACATGGATTTGTATTTGAATTTTAGGGTAATGATATTAGGCTAGTTATGAAGACCAAGGGTTTGTTTGGTTTTTTGGATGGTTGAATATAGTTACTGTCTGAGGCGGAAAGATCGATATGCAAATAGGTTCAAAAGTGAGAAGTTGCAAGCAAAAAGAGTAAGCTTTGATCAAGAAGAAAGATGATGGCAGGTTTTCAGTCCATTGGGCTATGGAGTCATAAGGGGATTTAATTGAAACAATCAGGTCCAAGAGTGGTCTATGGGGCAAGTCATCTATGACTAAGGATCTCTTTAAAGTTTGATTTATGGGATGGAGTGATACAATAAGAAAGGGAAATGACAGATGCAGAACAAAGAGCAGCCCAGGATCTGGTAAGTACTTTGAAACTAGCCAGCCTTTGACCAGGCACTTAAGAAAAACATAGAAGAAAACTAGGATCTGGTAAGTACTTTGAAACTATCCAGCCTTTGATACACTTCTGATAGAAAACATATAAAACAAAAGGGAAACTCAAAGATAACACAGAATGGTCTAATACCTGATAAGTACTTTGAAACTAGTCAACTTTTAACACATCCTAAGGGAAACAATCGAATAGTTGATAAAATAAGAAAGGGACTCAGGGCAAACCTTAATTTCCTCAGTTAATCTTCACACAACATATATTGAAAGTAACATTTAAAAATAACATTCAGCTAAGACAATAAGACGAGGGAACGCCATCATCCCTGTACTTAAACTGAATTAATTCATTTTCAAATAACACAGTTGAGAGAAAACATTTAAATAAAGGTTTTTCAGCCAGAGAAGGTTACTGATATACAGTAGGTCCTAACCCTGTTTAAACTGTTCTTTATAGTGGAAAATGAAACAAATTGAAAACAGAAACAAAATACAAGTTACAGTGAGAATAACATCACCATCAGCATAGACCAGGATCCCATAAATCAGCTTGTATTGATGCTTCAAACCAGTTACAATATTCAGATCCAGTGTTTTAATCCATCTCTCTTCACAACCTAACCTATCTGTTACAAGCAAAGCTCCAAGAGCCAGTGAAATCCTATCTACAATCAAGAGTTTTCAGCTCAGTTACAATACAATGCTTCAACAATTTACATTAACAACCAACCCCTCACTCATCTTCTACTGAAGTATTTATAGAAAGATGAGGAGGTGAGATTTGATGAAAAATATCTCAAATACAATTAATGCAGACTTAATGTCTTTCTTGGCCCTTGGGGGCTCAATGAAGAAACCATACAGGTGTTTCACTGCATTAATTGGTTTCCACTTATGAATTAAGCTCGAAGGGAGCTTTTTGTTGACCTTTGAGGCTCTGTGTCATCTTAGGGTTACTTTGCAGACATTCTGTCATTAAATTTGAGGCAGAAGTAACTCCTTTGGCTGTGTCGAGGCAAAATACCTGACTTTGATCAATAAATTCGGTTCTTGATTGAATCCTTTGAGGCACAGGTGGTGCTGTAGTCGCTGGGAGGAATCAATTCGCCTCCATTTGTGGCGGTGGAGGGTTTGTCTGATAAAACACTTTAGATTTTACTTTAATCTGCATTTTAGATTCGGGGATTAGGCGTTTGATAATTGTCTTAGCCTTAATCCCCACAAATCTGTCCACTAATCTGCTGTTCTGGTTCATTGTTGTCTTCAATCTCTGATACTCTTTTTCTGCATTGATTTTGACGGTTTTCTCTGTTGTGCAGGGCTGCGCAGGTATGGAAAGGCATCAATTCCTGTGGAAACATTGAAGAGATGTGAAAACTAACTCTGTAAGTGATTTCCTTGGAGAAATCGAAACGTAGAGGATCTTCACCCTCCTGGTTTGAAATTTCCTTTTAAAACACAAACAAATGACCTTAACCCTGCAAAATACAAAAAAACACGTAAAAAATCCAATTTATAGGTCAATCTGCTTTGGGGAATGTGCGGAGGAATGCGGGCCATTGGATGGAATCATCCAACGGCCGAGATCAAATCTAGGCGGTCGTGGAAAGGTTGAAGAAAGATTAAATCAGGACCGTCGATCTGCAGAAATCTACGGTCGAGATCGGGAAACGAGAAGTCAGCGGGAGAATGTGTGACCGGGCGATTGAATCAGGAGGACGAATAATAGCCTTCGATCTGTAGAGATCGATGGTGGAGATTAAATCTTGGACGCTCGATGGATGGGTTAACGGGCGCGCATGTCTATTAAAGGTCGAGCAAGTGAGGCGATCGGCAGCCGTCGGATGGGGAGTCCCAGATCGAATGGTGGGGGTGGATTCCACTGCATGGTTATGGTGTGAAGTTTAACGCGTGAAATGAGATGATAGCACGGCGGTTTTGAAATAGTGGCGGGGACACATGTCGGCCAGCGTATGGAATCGTTGGCCGACGGGAGAAAACCACCGCCCGGCGAAGAATGGTGCGGAATGAAACCGGTGGGATTTCAGAAAACAACGTGGGGAGTGGGGGCCACGGGCAAGTTTCGTTTCACTCTGTCGGATCTGTGGAGCAGATTGACGGCCCAGGTTGATCGCGAAATAAAACATGTGATTTTAATTATTCCCCGTTTAAACTTTATAAAATGGATTTTTTCAGGTTTTCAAAGGAAAAATGGACGGAGAAAGGTTGTGTTTTCGGTTTAGCGCCTAAGGACTGAGCAGTTGGTCCCGGCGCTTGGGTATATGTGGGAAAAAGCCAGGGGCTTAGCCCGTGGGGGCTAAAGACCTTTTTCATAAAAATTATGCATTTTTCATGGTTCTTTCAATGTTTTCAAACAGAAATCAAGGTTCGGATAAGGTCAAAAAGTGAGTTTCTTAACCTTAGGAAATGGATTTTATGAAGGGATAAAGGGAAAACATATGTTTTTGTGGGATTTTTATGGAAAAAAGGAAAATGGAGAATGATGTAAGTTGGAAGAAAGGGAGGGGAAAAAGGGGGAATGCAGCAGTATTTGACTTGGATTTTTTGTAGGATATCAGAGGTTTGAAGAAGGAAACAGCTGTGGAGAGTAACCAGAAATATGCATTTCATCACAAAGACTTCAAGAACCAACAATTTCAGGACTGAATTTGTTTCTTGAAGGCTGCAAAGAAATTTAGCCACCAGCTGATATGACATAAAAACATAGGTGGCTAACAGCGGCTCCACTTGGGGATGGTGCCTTCTTGAAGGCATCAAGAATTCAGACTTGATTTCTCTGGGATGCTGGCTGGTTCCTGATCCATTATTTGCTCTGGGATGCTGACCATATGCCTCATCCTTTGAATTTCTCTTGCTTTGCTCTGAAAAATAATATCAGTCATGAAAGAAACATGAATTTCATCAATACAACTTTCTACCTACCCAATCCTACTGATCTAACATTTTTTCTTCATCAGAGTGCACTTGGATTGGCAAACTCTTTTCACAACATTTTATTCTTTTGAAAGCATAAAAACTAATCTACTTCTACTCCTTATTTCTCCTTGAACTCAGATTAAACAGTTGAGCTCAAATATTTCTCTACCTAATCTACTGTCTGTTGGGATTAAACTGTCCAACAAACTTTCATTCTCTAAATTCTAGGACAGAAATTTAAAAACAGACAAGTCAAGATTAAGCTATTTGACTTGATGTGATCTATGGCATAAAAACAAGCTGCACATAGATTATTATTTGCAGAAAAAATAGAAACAAAATGGAAGGCTTAAGATCTGAAAGTCTCTTATCATGGCCTTCTCTTTTCTTCACAACTTTTCTTTTACTTTGCTTTTGAGCTGTCTTTGCTCTTCTTCTGGTTCAGATTTTAAACTGATTAGAACCAAATCTTTACATTCTTTGACTCATAATTTGACATAGATCTGAGTCATCTCCCTTTGGAAACTTTGGTTTATATTTTGAGTTTGTTTGAACCTTCAATTTCTAACCTAATCTATCTACTGATAAGCCAATATTGAACAATTTGGCAAATCAAATTCACTATCCTATCAGCAGAAAAATTCAAAAGCTAATTAGTCAATATTAGGCTGTTTGACTAACTAGAAGTGTGTTCTTGAGGAGTGGCATTTGAGCTTGCACACTTTCAGCATTTGTTTCTCTTTTTGGCATGGGGCTTTGCCTTTCTTGTTTTCATTTCTGCCCTCTTTTCATTTTTTTCTTTGTTTTTGTATTTTTTGATTTTTCATAACTTTGAATGCAATGGGGGATGGACTTTTCATAATGGAAAAAAAAGATAAAAAGGCTTCAAAACATAAAATGGATCAAGAGAAGTAATGCTTAAGCATCCTACCATTGACAGGACCCCCAAACAATTCTGTTCCATCCAGTTCCTGTAAGAAAAATGCATTATTACCAGCGACTGAATGAATAGAGTAAGGACCAAGCCATAGATTATCAAATTTTGCATGCTTTCCCTTGTCTTCCCTCCTTGAATCCCACTTCAAAACTTTGTCCCCAATCTTGAAATTGATGGCCTTTGTTATTCTATCAAATATCTTCTTGATACTGTCTTGTTTCTGTAATGCTTTGTTATACACTTCCTCTCTGGTTTGCTGAAGATGAATGGTTTGATTTATTCTTTTGATTATGTCATTTTCTTCAGTCTGCAACTCTTGAATTAACTTCATAACTGGTACATCAAGGCTGTTAGGAAAAATTGCATCTGTACCATACACAAGCTGGAAGGGTGACATACCAATAGATTTCTTTAAAGTTAATCTGTCAGCCCAAAGTGCATGGATAAGCTTTGTGTGCCAAGAATTTTTATTGTCCTCCAACAGTTTCTTGATTATGTTCACTAAGCTTTTTTTGGAATATTCTGCAAGTCCATTACCCTGAGGGTAATAGGTTGTGGAGTGTCCCAATGTTATCTGATACTTGTGATAGAATTCAACCATTTTCTTTGATCCAAATGCTGTTGCATTGTCTGTGATGATCTTGGTAGGACAGCCAAATCTGGAGAGGATGTTAGTCTCCAAAAATTTTATGATAATTGAATCATTGGCCTGCCTACAAGGAATGGCTTCTATCCACTTAGTGAAGTAGTCTGTGGCAGTAAGAATCCACCTATGCTGAGCAGAAGATGGTGGATGGATTTCTCCTATGAAGTCAAGTCCCCATTGTTGAAAAGGGGCTTCAACAGTGATTGGATGCAGAGGAAGGGGTAGCAGTTTTCTCTTGCCTTCAAAAAATTGGCATTTATGGCAAGTAATGGTCATATTATGTACATCAGGAAAAAGAGTGGGCCAATAGAAACCAGCCCTCAAAATTTTGTTGGCTGTTGCTTTCCAGTATAAATGACCTCCACACTCTCCTTCATGGAATTCCTGCTTAACCTTCTCTGCATCAAACTCAGGCAAACATTTAAGCAATACACCACTTGCATTTTTCCAATAAAGACATTTATCAAATATGCAATAGTTTACAGCCTTTAACTTTAGGAATCTTGCCTTTGTTTTTGATAAACCAGGAGGTGTATTCAAATTAAGCAAAACATAAACAATATCAGTATACCAAGGAGAATTCACAAAATAGTCTTCAACAATGGGAGCTGAGAATTCTTCTTGGTCATCCAAAGCATTAATCATATTAATATCAAGAACTTCACAATTTGATTCAGCCATTAATCTGGCTAGACCTTGGCCTTTGATGAGCTTAGTGGGTTTTATCTCTAAATCATATTCAAGAATAACAACAATCCACTTACCTCTCTTACCATCTGGGTCCTGTGTTAGAATGTCTTTATCAACTGAATTTGGGACAAAGGCAATAATGTGTGAGTGAAGGATGTATACTCTGAAGTTTTTCAAGGCCTTTACCAAAGCAAAAGCCTGCTTCTCCATAATGTTATACTTCAAAGGGGAATCCCTTAATGCCTTGCTAAAGAATGAAATGGGCTGCTCTTGTCCTTGTGGATTTTTCTGTAAAAGGACAGCAGCTATGGTATGCTCTGATGCAAATGAGAATATATAAAAATATTTTGAAAAATCATGACTTATGAGAACCGGTGTTTTGGTTAATGCTTGTTTTACCAGCTCAAAGGATGTCTTTGCTTCCAAGGTCCACTTTACCCCTTGCTCCTTCTTTAACATATTTGTGATATTCCTAAGGAGCTCAGCCAAGTTAGGGATCAACCTTCTCAAGAAGTTTATCTTCCCAATGAAAGACTGCAACTCTTTGATGTTTCGAGGATGAGAGATTTGCAATATGGCCTCTATCCTCTTTGGATCTATCTTTATACCCTCTTCTGAAATGATGTGCCCAAGAAGTTTACCTTCTTGGAGACCAAATAAAGTCTTCTTAGGGTTCAAAGATATTCCAAACTTCCTGCACTTCTCGAAAACTTTTCTCAAATGTTCTAAATGTTCTTCATCTGTTTTTGAAAACATAGTTACATCATCAAGATAGATAATGATGAAGAAGCCCAATTCTTCCGAGAATGCTATGTCCATGGCTCTCTGAAAGGTTGCTCCAGCATTCATTAGACCAAAAGGCATTTTCACATACATGAAAGTACCCCATGGTGTATTAAAAGTTGTCTTTAATTGATCATCAGGGTGGACTAAGACTTGATTATACCCTGAATAGCCATCTAGCAAAGAAATTCTTTTAGACCCCACCACCCTTTGTAAAATATGATCCATCTTGGGCAAAGGATAGTTGTCCTTTAATGAAGCTTTGTTTAAATTTCTAAAGTCTATACAAAGCCTGATTTCTCCAATTTTATTCCTAACAGACACCAAATTAGACACCCACTCAGAATACCTAATAGGGACAACAATACCAGCATCATGCATCTTCATGATTCCTTCTTAACCAATGGTAACTGGACAAGGTTTATTCTGCGCAGTTTCTGTTTGAATGGTTTTTGGTTTTCTTTAAGAGGGATTTTGTGATGTATTATTTCAGTGTCATAGGACTTAAGATCTTCATAACTCCATGCAAAAACATCAGAAAATTCTTTGAACAGCTCAATGTATTTGAGTTTAATGTGAGCTGGCAAAGTTTTGGATAGTTTGATCATTTTCGGTTTTTCCTCACTGCCTATATTGCATTCCTCCACTTCAGTTTCTACAGGCTCCAGTTTAGGTTTATTGGCCACATCATTAAAATCAAACAATTCTTCTAGAGGGGCCAAACCCTTGGGAAAACTATCATCCTTAGAATGCAGAGTCTCCAACTCCTCTGTTTCAGATTCTGCACTCAATTCTGTTTGGTTTCTAAGCTTGCTAGTTTGAAGGTTAATATCTATAAGCTCAGGAGAAGGTTCTTCTTCACCAAGAAAATTTTCTTCACTGCAGTCTGTATCATAGTCTGAATCTGAGCTATGGAGTTCAAACTCATTTCTGAATTGCATGAAGTCTTGTATTTGTTTATCTCCATCAAACACCTGCCAATATTTCTTGTTATCTGGGACAACTGGTCTTAATTTTATCTGAGATGTGTCATCATATAGTATTGGGCAGGTTCTAGCAGCATAGGCCAAATTGTGGGCCATAAGATTTCTTTTCCTCGGGACAAAAATTAAGTTGGTTTCCTCAAATGTTTTTAAAAGATCCATGACATCATTCCTGTAGGCCCTAAGTCTGGGATGATTTGCATTATATTCCCTATTGACTTGCCTAATTATTAACTCAGAATCCCCATACACATTTATTCTCTTGGCTCCTAAATTATTCAAGAGATGCAAGCCTAAGAGAAGGGATTCATATTCTGTTATGTTGTTGGAACACTGAAAGTTTAATTTACATGAAATACATTCTGTATGATTGTTTTCGGTGTTAGTAATCCGGACACCTACACCAGCATTTGTTCTAGTGCATGACCCATCAAAATACATAGTCCAGAGAGGATCATTTTCAGTTTTATCAGTTTGGTGCATGTCCTTTGTATGATTTGACTCCTCAAGTTTTTCATCGGGTTGAGGATTGCTCTCTTGACTGTCAAGATTTAAGTTTAATGGATTGACGATTCGTAGTTCAAGATCTGTGTTTGGTTTGCTAGGATTTTCAGATACAGTAAACTGTCTTGACAGTTCAGCGTTGTATTCCTCTTCCTTCGTTTCAGCTTTTAACCCTGGTAAAGTGATTTGTTCTGTGAGGGTTTCATCATTAAACATGATAAAAGAATCAAGGCTCATACTTACAGCATACAAAGGAGAGTTTTGAGGCCTGTCTTGACTTGTAACTGTGTATTGCATGTGGGACTCCCTGTAAAGTCTTCTAGTCTGATTGAAAACAGGGATAGTCGCGTAGGTCATGTCCATTTGCATGGTCCCCTGTAACTTAGCCCCCCAAGATCTTGATAAAAGCATTCCATACTTTGGGGGTACATCAGCCACAACAACATCCATGACTAAACACTTGGCTGGAAATTGGGCTAAATTAACACAGAGGTCTTTGATCAATCCTAGACATTTAACTCTGCTTGAGTCAAAAGAGTACAGGTCTTTGTAAGGTCTGGTAATTTCAAGACCCAGGCTTTCCATCACAGCTTTTGGCGTTAAATTATGGGAAGCGCCTGAGTCATGCATAGCATTGTGCAAAATTTTGTCATGAATGTTCAAGCTTACATAGAAGGGAGGGACAGGTCCCTCTTGAAACTTACCTTCAATCTTTGGACCAAAAATAAGCTCTGGTTGGTCGTCATTAAGATTGAGTGTATCCTCATTTTCTTCTAGTTTCAAAGCCTTCAAAATTTTGGACCTATATACATGTTGGGCAGCTAACTCAGTCAAAGGAACAGAAATTTTAATCTTTGAGATTTCCTGTTCCAGACTGAAAGGAATTTGATTCTTTAAGGTGTTGGTTTCAGCCTTGTTTACTACCACTTTATCAGCAACTACAGCTTGTTGATTTTTTTTATCTACAATTGACACAACGGTTATAATAGGAGTACTAGCTGAAGTGTTAGTACTACTGATGTTTGCACTTTGTTTTTCAAGATTTTGAGTGTCTTTCTCTTTACCTTTACCAGAATTATCAGCCACTGTTTTGTCTTTTTGTTTGATTGTTTTAGACTTGGTTGCAGTGCTGCTTTGAGAGGATTTGTCAGAGGTTTTGTTGTTGGGGGTTTGTTGATTAGATTTACTTCTGAGTTCATATTCCTTTGAAGGCTCTATGACAGCATTTTCCATGTTTTGATAATAATTTTCATTGTCATCTCTTTTGTCGTCGTAAGGTGTATAAAGACCTTGTTTCCTATCATAATGAACCTCGAAGCTATCATCATCTACCCCAAATAATTTTATATCATCGTCCTCTGTTATTTGATCTGCTTCCTCAACCTCACTTACATAGTTTTGATGAAAGGGAGGAGTGATCTGTTGATCATCTTCCCTGGGTCTGTTTGGAGGTTGATTCCTTCTAACATTCTGATTTTGGTTTTGGTTTCTGTTTTGAGGAGCGTTTTGATTTAGACTTGCTTGCGCTCTCTCTAGAATGCTCATTTTCTTCATCATTTCTTCCATCATTCTTTCCATTTTTGAGGTTGAAGTAGTAGGGGTGGATTCCTCTCTGAAAGATACTCTCTTTTCAGCTTTCATTCTTGCTCTCGTCTCCATTAAGTTTACTTCCACAGAAAGAGCACCTCTTTGCATATATTCAAGGGTTGCAAAAACTCTTTCCCTGAGTGAATAGGTCATGTCGGCATCAAACCCTTCAGGAAACTTGTTTAAAGCTTAGCCCTGTGGAGGTTTTAGTTCAGGAGAAAGTGCATTATACACACTGTTAAATCTGGTACAATAAGCCTATACACTTTCCCCTAGGTTTCTATGGAGATTGTTATAGTCAGCAAGAACTTGGAGAGGGTTCTTCTTTACTTCCCATTTGTTTAAGAATGTTTGATGTAAACCTTGAAGATCATTAATACTATGGGGGGCTAAGCCTTTGAACCATTTTCTTGCTTCTCCCCCCAGAATTTGAGCAAATAGTCTAAGCTTGAGAGAATCATCATCGATTTCATTTTTGTCAAAGTAGTCATTCATCTTGTCCACATGTTGTGATGCTGTTGTAGTATTGCTAGCATCATACAATGGGATTTTGGACTGATAGTCCTGTGGAAGATTGACTAATGGTACAGGAAGGACTAAGGGAGCATACCATGCTACCATGATAGGCGGTGGGGGTGGATTGACAAGAGGTGGGGTGGGCTGAAATGAAGTGGTTTGAACAGTGGATGAAGGATGAACAGAAGTGGATGGGACAACAGTAGATTGCTGAGCTGATCTTGGATGAGAGACACCTAAGTTAAGAAGAAAATGTAAATCAGGAGGTGTTGATTCTCTACTCCCAAGGTGTTCACTTGTTTCCGGAGATGAATGTGAAGACTCATAATCTAGCTGATCTAAATCACCAAATGACCTAGTCCTAAATGGGTTGACTAAATCAGCTTGTGATTGTTGTAGAGCTGAAAGATTTTCAGGGACTGAATTAGCTCTTAGGGATGATCTGAAAACAGTTGAAGATTGTATCTTAGGAGACTTCCTAAGGATTCTTTCTGGGTTATCAACTATCTTAGGTGGATCAGGGTCAGGATGGGCTCTAGTGCGAATCTTTCTAGGAGCCACTATGCTATGTTTTAAGACCCAAATAAACAAGAAAAGTTCAACCAGTTATGACAATCTTTGAGAGGTTAACTAATCTGTTTTCACAATTTTAATCCTACAGCCTTCTAACTGAGTTTGAAGGATACTATAATGATGAGGGTTCTTCCCAGTGGAGTCTTAAGGTCTGTTTAGGATTGTGGAGTCGCCAGGTGGAAAGTTTAGAGTGTGTCCAAAGAAGTACACTGTCCACCATAGTGTTTGTGAAACGTCCCTTCGAAGGGTATCCCAAAACACAACAAACTCTAACCAGAGATTGACTGGGAGGGCATTCACCAGATATGTCACCTCTAAAAGAGGATGAGATCTGGAGGCTACCTAGCCCTTTCCAGAATCTGTCTAAGAGTATGAAGTAAAACACATCCAATGGTAAGTGAAATGTATGAGCAAGTGTTTTACTACCAATCTGAAATTATTTTTGGTATTTTCTGAATTGTTTTTATTTGTGGTTTCTAAGAATAAGCTACCTTTGCTTCAAAACTTAGCTACGGTTGCGAGACAAAGACAGTCTACTCTTATGGCTAAGCTTGCTGATTTTCCAAGGTTAGATAAAAACTTCAGAGAATCCTAGAATTAACCTAGTTTGTCACTGATTCAAACAAGTTTCATCATGATTACCATTTCTATGGTAGTGCTTGAAAAGGCTGCTTTTTACTCACCAAATTTTATAAGATTAAGGGAAAGGTGCTTCCCCAGCGGAGTCGCCAGAAATGTTAGGTTCCGGTGGCTTCAGCTGGTTAATAATGTAAGTGCTCTATGAACCAAATCCCAAGCTTCTTTATGAATAGTTTTGAATGTGAAAGATTCTGAGTTTTTCCCCAGTGGAGTCCCCAGAAATGTTAGGTCTCTGTAATAAGCAAGATTGGCAAAAGTCCGATTACAGAGTTAACATAATTTCAACCAACTTTGGGATTCTAGGATCTAGCCCTCCTGAATCTGGAGAGGGATCTCTCCAATATGTAAAAAGATGGATTCGTCTTTGAAGTTTAGGGTAATGATATTAGGCTAGTTATGAAGACCAAGGGTTTGTTTGGTTTTTTGGATGGTTGAACATAGTTACTGTCTGAGGCGGAAAGATCTATATGCAAATAGGTTCAAAAGTGAGAAGTTGCAAGCAAAAAGAGTAAGCTTTGATCAAGAAGAAAGATGATGGCAGGTTTTCAGTCCATTGGGCTATGGAGTCATAAGGGGATTTAATTGAAACAATCAGGTCCAAGAGTGGTCTATGGGGCAAGTCATCTATGCCTAAGGATCTCTTTAAAGTTTTATTTATGGAATGGAGTGATACAATAAGAAAGGGAAATGACAAATGCAGAACAAAGAGCAGCCAAGGATCTGGTAAGTACTTTGAAACTAGCCAGCCTTTGACCAGGCACTTAAGAAAAACATAGAAGCAAACTAGGATCTGGTAAGTACTTTGAAACTATCCATCCTTTGAAAAACTTCTGATAGAAAACATATAAAACAAAAGGGAAACTCAAAGATAACATAGAATGGTCTAAGATCTGATAAGTACTTTAAAACTAGTCAGCTTTTAACACATCCTAAGGGAAACAATCGAATAGTTGAGCAAATAAGAAAGGGACTCAGGGCTAACCTTAATTTCCTCAGTTAATCTTCACACAACATATATTGAAAGTAACATTTAAAAATAACATTCAGCTAAGACAATGAGACGAGGGAACACCAGCATCCCTGTACTTAAACTGAATTAAATCATTTTCAAATAACACAATTGAGAGAAAACATTTAAATAAAGGTTTTTCAGCCAGAGAAAGTTACTGATATACAATAGGTCCTAACCCTGTTTAAATTGTTCTTTATAGTGTAAAATGAAACAAATTGAAAACAGAAACAAAATACAAGTTACAGTGAGAATAACATCACCATCATCATAGACCAGGATCCCATAAATAAGCTTGTATTGATGCTGCAAACCAGTTACAATCTTTAGATCCAGTGTTTTAATCCATCTCTCTTCACAACCTAACCTATCCGTTACAAGCATAGCTCCAAGAGCCAGTGAAATCCTATCTACAATAAAGAGTTTTCAGCTCAGTGACAATTACAATGCTTCAGCAATTACATTAACAACCAACCCCTCACTCATCTTCTACTGAAGTATTTATAGAAAGATGAGGAGGTGAGATCTGATAAAAGATCTCCAAATCAATTAATACAGCGCTTGGGAGGCTCAACGAGGAACTACACAGGTGTTCCACTGTATTGAATGATTTACACGCATGAATTTAGCTCGGTGGGAGCTTTATTAGACTTTTGAGGCTCTGTGTATCAATAGGGTTGCTCTGCCGACATTCTATCATCAATTTCCTGGCAGAAATAACTCCTTTGGCTGTGTCGAGGAAAAATACCTGACTTTGATCAATAAATTTGGTTCTTGATTGAATCCTTTGAGGCACAGGTGGCGTTGTAGTCACTGGGAGGAATCAATTCGCCTCCATTTGTGGCGGTGGAGGGTTTTTCTGATAAAACACTTTAGATTTTTCTTAGTCTACGTTTTAGATCTGGGGATTAGGCGTTTGATAACTGTCTTAGACTTAATCCCCACAAATCTGTCCACTAATCTGTTGTTCTAGTTCACTTCTGGTCTTCAATCTCTGATACTCTTTTTCTGCATTGATTTTGACGGTTTTCTCTATTGTGCAGGGCTGCGCAGGTAGGGAAAGGCATCAATGCCTGTGGAAACATTGAAGAGACGTGAAAACTAACTCTGTAAGTGATTTCCTTGGAGAAATCGAAACGTAGAGGATCGTCACCCTCCTGGTCCGAAATTTCCTTTTAAAACACAAACAAATGACCTTAACCCTGCAAAATACAAAAAACACGTAAAAAATCCAGTTTATAGGTCAATCTGCTTTGGGGAATGTGCGAAGGAACGCGAGCCGTTGGATGGCATCATCCAATGGCCGAGATCAAATCTGGGCGGTCGTGGAAAAGGTTGAAGAAAGATTAAATCAGGACCGTCGATCTGCAGAAATCGACGGTCGAGATCGGGCAATGGGAAGTCAGCGGGAAAATGTCTGACCGGGCGATGGAATCAGGATGACGAATAATAGCCGTCGATCTGTAGAGATCGACGGTGGAGATTGAATCTTGGACACACGATGGATGGGTTAACAGGCGTGCATGTTCGTTAAAGGTCGAGCAAGTGAGGCGATCGGCAGTCGTCGAATGGGAAGTCCTAAACAGAACGGTGGGGGTGGATTCTGCTGCATGGTTGTGGTGTGAAGTTTAATGCGCGAAATGAGGTGATAGCACGGTAGTTTTGAAATAGTGGTGGGGACACGTGTCGGACAGCGTATGGAATCGCTGGCCGACGGGAGAAAACCACCGTGGCTCAGAAGGTGGTGTGAAATGGAAACCAGTGGTTTCTTGACAAATGACGCGGGAGAAGGGGGGTCCACCTGGTGAGATGTGCTCCGCTCCGTCGGATCTAGGGAGCAGATCGACGGTCCAGGTTGATCACGAAATAAAACATGTGATTTTAATTATTCCCCGTTAAACTTTATAAAATGGGTTTTTTCGGGTTTTCAAAGGGAAATGAATGGAGGACAATGGTATTTTTCGGTTTAGCGCCTAAGGACTGAGCGGTCAGTCCTGGCGCTCGGGTATATGGAGGAAAATGGCCCGGGGGCTTAGCTTGAAAGGGCTAATATGCCAAAAACACATAAAATATGCCATTTATATGATTTCCAATGATTTTTCAGAGGAAAAAGGGTCTGATAAGTTAAAAAGTGAGTTTTTAACCTTGGGAAGTGGAATGTGTGAAGGGTTAAAGGGAAAACATATGTTTTTGTGGGGTTTTTATGAATAAAAGGAAAATGGAGAATGAGGTAGTTGGAAGGAAAATGAAGAGGAAAAAAGGGGAAATACTGTAGTAT
This sequence comes from Pinus albicaulis, assembly GCA_034641835.2. Taxonomy (NCBI): domain Eukaryota; kingdom Viridiplantae; phylum Streptophyta; class Pinopsida; order Pinales; family Pinaceae; genus Pinus; species Pinus albicaulis. Next base: position 176,241 of record JAXQQM020059165.1, read on the forward strand.
TTGACTTGGATTTTTGCAGGATATCAGGGGCTTGGAGAAGGAAACAGGTATGAAGATTTAACCAGCAACATGAGTTTCACCAAAAGACTTCAAGCACCAACAAATTTAGGACTGAATTTGTTTCTTGAAGGCTGCAAAGAATATTTAGCCACCAGCTAATATGATAGGAAAAATATGGGTGGTGTTATCACTCAGGTTTTCCTTGAAGTTTTGGAAAAGGAAAGTATACCCGAGGTAACCACAAACCAACCTTCAGATGCAGAATCTAGCCAATCTGCATCCAGAGAGGGCTCTCTCTTTATAATTTATCTTTGTTCTTAGAAAGTTTTAGGCTAGTTATAAATCCAAGAGTTTGCTTGAAAACGGTGGAATTCGCCAACTAAGGGCAAGGTTGAATATTTTCAGGCCATTGGGCTATGGAGTCAAAGGATGGCTTTACTGGATTTCTATTCTACACACAAGATGGCTTTGCAGGGCAAGATAGTCAAACAGAGAACAATTTTTAGAATTTAAAGTGGATGGAATGGGTTTGAAGGGATGAAAGGCAGTTAAGAGTATTTCAACATGTTCAAAAGAAAGAAATGAAATGATTACAAATAAAGAGCAGTGAAGAATTCTTTACTATAGTAACCAAAATGTTTAAATTAGCGAAGCAAGAGAAATTAATAATTCGTTGCTTATAACTAATTTAGAGGAAAACATTTAGAATAATCACAACTGAACTTAGAGTACAATTAAGTAAATTCTGAGTTATTCTTTTATGTCAAGTATTCAGAAATGGACACAATGATATTATAAACAAATATAAAACTTAAGACATAGGATAGAAAGACTTATTGAACTGCAGTCAGACACATGAATCCTGCAAAAAGTCCTGAGCTTCAAATTGTCATCCAGTAAGCCACAAATAAATTTCTCCAAAACGCTTTTATTCCAAAAACATCAATGTCACAGCGAAGTAGTAGAATCCACCCCAAATTCTTCCAAGAGTGGAGTATTTATACAAATTCTAAATTAAAATATCTTGAAAAAAATATCAAAATTGGTTCACAAATCTCTCCAACTATTTTACATAAATAGAACTTAAGTAAAGGACACTCAAACTAATGCATCTATTTGGCACTATTTTGTATGGATAGGTGATGAAAAAGAGGAGAATTCGAATTTGATGCAACTCTTAGTTGATGATGAGGCATCCAAGTCACTAACTGCTTCCTTTCTTTGTGCAATTCTGCTCCAACAATTATGCAAATTTTGGGTCCAATGATACCTTTATATTTCTCAATCCGTAATAGATATGTAAAACTTGAAAGAGGTTATTGTAGATAAATATGTTGGCGAGATAAACCTCTTTCACTTTCCTAAAATTCCTCTCTAGGTGTGTACAATAGGCTCTGCAAAAAGATGTGTAAAACAGAGTTTTACAGAGTCTGAAACATAGCCTCTAAAGATGTGCATGTATCTCTCAGTCTGAAATCAATGTCCAAAACATGAGATAATTTTTGTAGATGGGTCTCTTAGGAACAAAAACCTCCTTCAGTTTTGTAAGATTTATTTCTTATTGGCCACAATATTCTCTGCAAAATGATGTCTTAACAGGAATTTTCTGCAAAAAGTGCTTTCCAACATTGTTTAATATTTCCAAAACCATAATGGCTGTTAGAAAAGTGAGAGAGGTGTTTGTATATGTCCCTCTTAAGAACATAAACCTGCTTCAGTTTTGTAAAATTAATCTTGGATTGATCACAATAGTTTCTACAAAACTATGACTAAAATATGCAATTTCTGCAAAAATGTTCCTTCTTGTTATGTTTTTTCATCTTTTTACTTTCTTGCTCTTTTGACTGTTTTACTTTCACTTTAGACAAACCTCACTATTGGTGAAAGTATTCTTATCTCTTTTTACCATTTTACTGCATTCTGTATTTACTTTTACTGTTTACCTTTGACTACTCTGTAACTTCATTTTAACTTTCACTGACTTTTACCCGATACACTTTAACCACTGATACTCTTTTAGCTGTTATGCTTTCTAACCTCTGTTTGAATAGATTTGATAACAATATTGGAGTAAACAAATATTATGACTAGTATTAAGACTGTTTATCCAAGGATGTGATCTTCTGATCACCTCTTCAGGGGACAAAAGAGTAGATTTTTCAAGCAATTCCCCAATGGACAAGGGAGTGAGGTTTTGACCAGGTTCAAAATGGAGCATCATTCAAGGCTACAGGAACTCCCATTTTGGTTCTTGTGGAAAAATGGAAATTTGGCTAATGGTGAGGAATTGAGTAAATTCACGGGAAAAAACAGGTCCATTTGCAGATTTAGTAATTCAATTACAGTTCTCGGGGTCACGGAATGAACTAGTAATTAATTCTAACTCTGTTTCAGTGAAGGAAAAAAGGAAAGCCGAGATTTCAATAGAGTTCAGTTTGAATTTAGGGTAAATACCTGTTTTTGGAGAAAACAACGTTTGGATAGGTGCCGGCTAAGGTAGATAATCTTCTGAGAGGCTTGTCTGCAATCTTCTTCGAAAGGATAAGGTAAGTGGACTTCACAAATTCGAATTTTGATTTTTTCTGCGTGGAAGGCGTTTTCTTTCACTGGTGTACAAAATGATGAAAAAGACGTGAATGTTTTGTTTTATCGGCAAAGTCAAACAGGGGGGAATTTTTATTATTTTTATGGGATGACGTCACTGATGTACAATGGATGCGTCACCAGGGTCGGGCGGTAAGCGGTAAATTCCGCACCGCTTTCGGGAGCAGGCGGTTTTCCGCGGGGAGGCAGCGATTCCATTAAGCGATCGACACGTGGTCAGAGCACTATTTGGAAACCACCGTGCTCCCGCGCATTAACCTTCGGACGGGAGACAGTCAGCGGAATGATCTTGGACTGTAGATTTTCGGAGGGGCGATCCAACGGTTGGCGGAACATGGAGTTGGCGGTGAGTTAAAAAGCGGGGGTTCAATGTGATTAATGTTAATTAATCATTTCGGGTTGGTTTTGAATGGAGGTTAAACGATTAATTAATCCAGATGATTAATTAATTTCGGTGGTTTAATAGGGGTCGGGGTTATGGATGGTGTATTTCGAAGTTTTGGTTTAAATTAAAACTTCGGGTTTTATTCATTTTTCCGTTTAAAACATAAAACATATGTTTAAAACCCTTTCAATATTTTATTATATGGTAATAAATTAATGCAATTTATTAACCATAGGGGCAGGGATAGTTTATAAGGATATGTTTTTAACCAAAGGGTATTGTAATGAGGGATTTTATTTCAAACATATGGAATTAAATACTTTGGCTAAAAATCTATAATAAGAGGGTTTTGGGGATATTACATAGGAGGAGTTAAATACAATAGGCTAAGGTATTTTTATTAAGGATTTAATAAATAAATCAGATGTTAATATGACAAAGGGATAAGGGAAACTCAAAATACTTTACACAACTAGGAAAGTGGAGATTTCTGAAGTAAATTGCATCATCTCAATTTCAACACTTAAACATAGAATAGCAAGTAATTTTGAGGGATTATTATGGAAATTTGAATGATTTTCCTAAGTAAAATAGAATTTTACTTAGGAAAAGATTAAAAGGGAATGTTTATAATAATAATAAATAACTTCAAATACTTAGGTCTTTTTGATCATTAGACCGAGGGTCCGGTCCCTCCAAAAGTCAAGGAAATGCCTTGAGCCCCTTTAATCTTAAAATACCTTAGCACTTTGGGGAAATTAGTAAAACTCTTAGGGAGAAAGTGATGTGGGAAGTTAATGATTTTGACTTTGCTTTCTGTAAATTTTCAAATGTATATTCTGCTTCAGTGCTTGTGATGAAAGTTAAAGATCAAACACATTTAGCACCATCATTCATCATATGAAACTTTGCAACACCATCTACCTACCCTATCTACTTTACACTACCATTTTCTCTTCTTTATTAGGGTGCACTTAGACTGGAAAACCCTTATCAATCTTCTTTTCTTTTACAAGGCAAATCTATCTAATTATGCCCTTATCACATCCAAGGGCTCAGATTAAACTGTTGAGCACCTTTTATTCTATCTACTTATCTGCCAAGATTAAACTGTTTGGTCAGATATTTATTCTCTATTCTACAACATAAAATTGAAAAATGAATGAGTCCAAGTTTAAACAGTTTGACTCTTCATAAATTGTGGCAAAATTCTGACAAGCTGCACACAATTTTGTTTATCAAAAAATGAAATAGTAGTGGCATTTTGACTTGCACACTTTCCTGGTCTATTTTTGCTTGGGGTTCATTTCTTTCACTTTTTTGACCATTTTATTATTTTTACCCTTTGATTTTTCTTTTAGGGTATACCCTCTTTACATTTTTTTTAAATTTTTTGATTTTTTGGTTTTTCAAGAATATGGAACACCTTTGCTCAAGAAAAAGGTTTGAACATATTCCATAGTTCAATCAAGACAATCATGAAAAATGACACCTATTGATATAGGAGTCTAACACTGGCTCCACTTTGGGATGGCTTTTCCTTGTGAAAAGTCAAGAACAACAGGTCAGTTGCCTCAAAATGTCTTCAACCTAAACCATGTAATATCCTTCTTCTGGTATCTTTATTGTATAAATGATAGTAAAACTTCTGAAGCTTAGGGCCTTCACTTCGGGCTTCAACTCCAGTAAGTTACTATCCACTCAAAACTTAAAACTTTGTTGCCCAGTTAGAAATTTTCTGCCTTGTTCCAATCCCAAACATGAATTTGTTGTGGTTGAAAATCTTGAATTGAATATAGTCCTTTTTCTGCAACCTGAAATCTGATCTAAAACTAAAACAACACACAAAAATTTTCAAACCAACTTAATGAAAACTAGCTGAAAATTGAAAAACTAAAAAAAATGCTCAAAATTCTAAGCTTATTAGCACTCATCTACCTACTCAATCTACTGTTCAACTGCTAGTTAGGTAAAATGAAATAGCCAATGCAACCATTCAAGCATTATGTACTTTGATAGATTTTGTTGCATTTTCTTGTTGATTATCAAAATTGTACTTCTGCAACCTATTAGAAACTTGTCAACAAATGAGAGGATAAGGAAACACTTGATTTCCTTTGTTGAATCTAGAAACTGTACAAAAGGATCTTCCAAAATATATACACTGATGTTTAACTGATCTGAAAAATTGTACATCTGTTCTGGATGGTCTCCATACCATGAATATGAAATGCTATTTTCATCTTTATCTCCCTGTAAACTTTCAGATAATATTTGTGATGATATTCCTACTGATTGTAATGTTTGAGTGTTGAATCCTTTATCATCTTGATTCTGAAAATAATAGTTAGTTAATAGAGGAATGCTTTGAATGCCTTCAATATTCAACATATCTGCTATTGGATCCTGAAAATCTTGGGAAAATTGCTGGAACCTATGACATATAAAATTCCATGGGACTTCATAAACTTCAACAAGTTTCCCATTCTTTTCTTTAAATATGTTATACCACATTTCCTTTAAAATCTGAAATGGTTCAAAAAATAGTGGTATGGAACTTTCTCGTGTCATTTGATCATTTATTTCAATGGGAACTGATAACTGCAATTGTGAAACTGAAAAATCTTGATCAATAGTTTCATTATCTTCTTTGTTGTCAATCACAATTCCTAAAGATTGTTGATTATTGATGGCATGATAGTTTTCTCTAATGAACTGAAATGAAGCAAAACAAAGAGGTAAATAATCTTCACTTATTTCCACATTTTCTGCTCTTCCTTCCTCACTCTCATGGTTGATTTGTATTGGCTGATCACTGTCTTCAATCTGCTGAAACTGCATTTCTTCATCCTCCAAACTAGCTTCTGATATCTCTGTAAAGTTAGCTTGACTTTGGAGAACATAACTATCATCATAATGATCATACTTAGGAAAATCATCAAAATAAGGAATGTCATCAAACATACACATTAGAACAACATATTCCTCTTCCTCATATTGATTTGTAAATTCATTTTCTGATTTATGATAATTTGAATTAAGAGGAATTTGTTCATGGCTATCAACCTCTTCTATTTCTTCATGGTGATTTGAATAAAAAATTCTTCTTTCATATTGATCTCATGTGTTAATTCATCTAGTTTTCTTACCAAAAGGTTGAGTTTTACCTCTGCAATGTTTTTCCTTTCCTCTTCTTCTACTTTCAACTTTTCCTGTTTGATTTGGAGATTAACTTCCACATCAACTGCAATGTTCTGCATCTGTACAAGTGTTTTTGGATCTCTTTCTCTTAAACGAAATTCTATTTCTGAATCAAAGGGACTTGGATAATGCAAGAGAGCTGAATCATGAGGAGGTCTAATATTTTCTGGCATTGAATAATAAACTTGATTAAATCTGTCAGAAAATTGTTGTATTGTTTCATTTGAATGTCTTTTTAATTGATTATATTCTTCCATGATCACAAAATGATTAACTTTTATTATCCATCTATCAAGGAAAAGTTTGATAAACTGTTGAAAATTTGAGATGCTAGCATTAGGAAGATTTTTGAACCAACTCTTTATTCTATTTTGCAAAGAAAGAGCAAAAAGTCTGATTTTAACATCATCTTCATCAATCTCAAATAAATCCAAATAATTCTCAAAACCTTTAATATGTTTTTGGGCAGTGATACCATTCTCTCCATCAAATCTAGGAAGATACTTGTAGTATTTTTTAGGAAAATCATGGAGTATAGGAGGTAAAATAAGGGGCTTATATCTATCCGGAACTTTATATGGTACAGGGATATGTACAGGGATTGTAAGATCAGTCTTGATTATTTGAGGCTTCTTAATTGGAAAATGATCATCATTAGATTCATAAGAAAGCTGCTCAAAGAGATTAGGAGAATTATTACTTACAAGCTTCAAAGGTAAATAACTAAAAACTAATCTAAGATCTTCTATAAAATACAATATACATTGAAAAAATTTCTTAATGAGAAAGAACATAATGTCTTGGATTAAGATCCAAGTTGAAAGCCCGATCTTTCCATATTGTTCTTTGAGGTTCATTCCTCCAGTGGAGTCTTGATTGTGAAATTTATTTGGAGTCGCCAGGTGGATGATGTTAACCTTTGTGTGTCTGATCACTGTCCACCATCAAAGGATTGACTAAAACCCAGTCACTCCAAGAAAATAGTCTTTAAAGAAACCTTCATTTAATAATCTTACATTGGTTTGTTTTTTAATTTTCAAACAACTTATGATTTTCTTCAAGAAATAATGATTTATGATTAAAATTTTCTCAAAGATTTTATTGAACTAGAGAGTCTGATTAAACATTTGAAACTAAGGTTCAAAGTATAAGCTAAATCAGAGATAGACTGAAGCATCATTTATTTACTATGCAGTTGCAGGGCAAAAGCATTTCAAAGGCTACCTGGCTGATCTTCAGACTCTGTCTATGGCTTATAAGCAAACAATAGTACCAATAAAATGATTCAGAGTCCCCAGTATGCTCGCCACTATGTTATCACTTAGGTTTTCCTTGAAGTTGTCGAAAAGGAAAGTATACCCGAGGTAATCACAAACCAACCTTCTGGATGCGTATCTAAAGACCAAGATCCAAGAGAGGGCTCTTATGATTTATCTTTGTTCTTAGAAGGTTTTAGGCGAAGCTATAGATCCAAGAGTTTGTTTGAAAATGGTGGAATCCACAAACTAAGGGCAAGGTTGAAAGCTAATTCATTGGGCTATGGAGTCAAAGGATGGCTTACCGAATTTATTCACACAAGATGGCTTTACAGGGAAAGATAGCTAGACAGAGAACAATCCTTAAAATTTAAAGTGGATGGGATGATTTTGAAGGGATGAAAGGCAGCTAAGAATCTTTCACCATGTTCAAAAAGAAAGAAATGAAATGACTACCAACAAAGAGCAATGAAGAATTCTTTATTATAGTAATCAACAATGTTTAAATTAGCAAAGCAAGAGCATTTAAGAATTCGTGCTTATATCCAATTTAGAGGAAAACATTAAGAACAATCACATCTGAAATCAGAGTACAATTAAGTAAATTCTGATTCAATCCTTTATGTTAACTATTCAGAAATGAACACAATGATATCATAAACGGATATAAAACTTATGACATAGGGTAGAAAGACTTATTGAACTGCAGTCCGACACATGAATCCTGTAAAAATTCCCGAAGCTTCAAATTGTCATCCAGTAAGCCACAAATAAATTTCTCCAAAACGCTTTTATTCCGAAAATCTCAATGTTACAGCAAAGTAATAGAATCCACCCTCAATACTCTCTTTGAGGGTTTATTTATACAAATTTAAACTAAAATATCTGAAACAAATATCAAAATTGGTTCACAAATCTCTCCAACTATTTTTATGGCAATAGAACTTAATTAAAGGACACTCAACCAAATCATCTATTTGGAACTATTTTGTATGGATAGGTGATGACAAAGAGGGGAATTCGAATTTGATCCAACTCTTAGTTGATGATGAGGCATCCAAGTCACTAACTGCTTCCTTTCTTTGTGTATTCTGCTCCAACAATTCTGCAAAATTGGGGTCCAATGATATATTTTTATTTCTCAATCCGTAATAGATATGTAAAAAGTGAAAGCGGTTATTGTAGATAAATATGTTTTTGAGATAAACCTCTTTCAATTTCCTAACATTCCTCTCCAAACTTGTTCTACAGGTTTCGCAAAAAAGATATGTAAAATGTAGTTACAGAAATCAAAACATAGCCTAAATAGCTTGTAAATATGTGCATGTATCTCTCAGCCTGAAATCAATGTCCAAAAACTGAGATAGGTTTTTGTCGATGGGTCTCTTAGGAACAAAAAATTCCTTTAGTTTTGTAAGATGTATTTCTTATGGGCCACAATATTCTCTGCAAAATGATGACTTAACAGGAATTTTCTGCAAAAAGTTCTTTCCATCATTGTTTAATATTTCCAAAACCATAATGGCTGTTAGAAAAGTGAGTGATATTTTTGTAGATGGCCCTCTTAAGAACATAAACCTCCTTTAGTTTTGTAAAATTAATGTTGTATTGATCACAATAGTTTCTGCAAAACTATGACTAAAATATGCAATTTCTACAAAAATGTTCCTTCTTGTTATGTTTTTTCATCTTTTTACTTTCTTTCTCTTTTGACTATTTTACTTTCACTTTAGACAAACTTCACTATTGGTGAAAGTATTCTCATCTCTTTTTACCATTTTACTGCCTTCTGTATTTACTTTTACTGTTTACCTTTGACTGCTCCGTAACTTTATTTTAACTTTCACTGACTTTTACCTGATACACTTTAACCACTGATACTATTTAACTGTTATGCTTTCTAACCTCTGTTTGAATAGATTTGATAACAATATTGGAGTAAAAAAATCTTATGACTAGTATTAAGATTGTTTATCCAAGGATGTGATCTTTTGATCACCTCTTCAGGGGACAACCGAGTAGATTTTTCAATCAGTTCTTCCATAGACAAAGGTGTTAGCTCTTGATCAATTTCAAAATGTAGCATTGCATTGATAGCTTGGGGAGTAATGGGGAAAAGAACACTCTGGTCAGGGGACATTATTGCTCTTTGAGTTGGATCATAGTTAGAATGGCAGTAGTGGATAATTTCTGGGAAAATAAGGACTGAGGGGATGAGATATCTCGGGAAATTAGATTCCCACAACCCAATGACATCCAATCCTTTCGAATAATCGTCTCTGCAGCGACAATAACTTCAAAGGGGGCTTTCATCGAAAACCAAGTCTTTAATTTGGAAGTCTTTATCCACTAATGGTAAGTATTCTAACTCTCTGTGAGGGGCATTCAATGGGGTTACATTCAGGGTTGTTGCGACTTCCATTTTGGTTCTTGTGTGTTCAAAATGGCAGTCTCTGGGTTTTCTTTTTAGACCGGGCACGATTTCAGTTTTAATGAGGGAAATTGGCATAGTTGCAGGTTCAGGGGAACAATTCACAGTTTTACAGCTCAGGGAATGATCCTAGGAATAAGATTTTAACACTGATTCAGCGGAAAAACAAGGAACACAGAGTTTCTTTTGAAGTTCGGAGCGCAATAGAATAAATACCTGTTTTCAGAGGAAAATTGGGATTTAACAGGTATCAAGTGGTGGCAAGAGGATGCTCCAACACTGGTCCGGTGGAATTCTAGAGCGAAATCGGATAGAACAGTAGATTTTAGCGAAAATTTGAATTTCGTAGCGGAAGGCGCAGTCGCTTTCAAATAATGAAAATGACATAAAAAACACAAAAATTTGTTTTATTTCCAAAGTCAAAAAGGGGTTTTTATTTTTTCGAGGAATGACGTCATTTCAGTACGGGCTGACGTGTGTCAAGGGTCGGGTGGTAAGCGGTAATCCCCGCACTGCTTATGGGCAATAGTGGTATTAAACGCGAGGGCAGCGATTCCACTAATCATTGGACATGTGGCTGGGGGACTAGTCCAATACCACCGTGCCCCCGTGCGTTAAAGTTCTGACAAGGGACGACTAGCGGAATTGCTGTGGAGCATTGATCTTTGGAGGGGCGATCCAACGGTTAGAGGGACGGGGAGATGGTGGGAAGTTAAAAGGTGCGCGCCCGACATATTTATCGTCATTTAATCACTCCGGGCGGGATTTGATTGGTGGAGTCTGGTTATTAATTAACTCTGATAATTAATTAATCCCGTGGTGTATAAAGGGTCGAGGTTGCAGTGAGACTTAGTTTTTTAACTCGAGTTAGGGTTGGGGAATGGGATATATAGCGGGATTTTTAAATTGAGTTAAAGCGTCGGGTACGAGGAAAAAGGGATTATTTCCAAAGTTTTGGTTTTTAAAATAAAACTTCGGGTTTATTATTTTTTGTGTTAAACATATATACCATATGTTTAAAGCTTTTCTCATATATGTTTTTTATTATATGATAAATTAACCAATATAATTAACTTATCATAAGGGCGGGGATATTACATAATGATATATTTTAACCAAAGGGCACATAATGTGGATTTTTCATGAGTAATTGGGAAATACATACTTTGGTTAAAATTTATAATAAGATGGGTTTTTTGGATATTTATATAAAAGGAGTTATATACTTAGGATAAGGCATTTTCACTAGGGATTTAAAATAGAGTTAAATGTAAATAAGGACAAAGGGACAAGGACAATCAAAAATAATTTGCACATCTAAGAAAGTGAAGACTTGATAAACTACATTATATCAACTTCAACACTTAGACTTAGAATAACAAGTAATCTTGAGGGTTTATTGTGAAATATAGGATGATTTTCCTAAGTAAAATTGGATTCTACTTAGGGAAAAAGGTTAAAGGTAAATGATTATAATGAGAATGATCTCAAGTACTTAGGTCTTTTTTCGATCATTAGGCCGTAGGTCCTATTCCTCCAAAAGCTTCAAGGAAATGCCTGAGTCTTTGATCTCCAAATACCTTAGTACTTTGGGGGAAATTAGTAAAACTTTTTAAGGGGAAAGTGATGAAGGAAGTTAATGATTTTGACTTTTCTTGCTGTGATTTTCCAGTGTATTTCCTGCTTCAGTATTTGTGATGAAAGCAAAGGATCAAAAACATTTAGCAGCATCATTCATCAAATAAAACTTTTGCAACACCATCTACCTACCCTATCTACTACTACCATTTTCTCTTCTTTATTAGCGTGCATTTAGACTTGCAAACTCTTTTCTACCTTTTCTTTGAGTATGATGTTAGCCATCAAGATTTTTACATGTTAGTGATGACTATATCTACATCCGAAGTTTTCTAGAAACGACTTTATGTCAATATGTCTAGAAAACTGAAAATCTTTTCTTTCATTTTCCCTTGTTTCAAGACACTCCATGTCAATATCAAAACCTCATTATCCCTTTCCTACTCAAGCTTCACGATCCGCCCATCAACTTAAAAGGCAAATCCAAATCGTTTCAAAAGTCTCCCTATGTTAGGAAGTGGCGCTGAAGGCATTTTACCTCGGGCAATCATGGCCAAAAGCCTCCATCCGTAATGCATCTACCATGACTCGACTCACACTTTGGAAATGAAATCGACAAATCATGCCTAAGTCGCGCTGCACCACATTCCTTAGGGTCTCTGGTTAATCGCATAAACCCTAAATCTCGTGTTTACTATTAGTGTTTCTCACAAGTGTTTTATGGATTCTGCAAAGAACAGGAAATATAACTTCATCTCAGGATTAAATGCTTGGATCTACAGTTAGAGGAACAACTGCTTCTAAATGTATTATGAGCCTGAGATGAAGCTGCAAAACAAAGAGTCACTCATCAAGACCTTACAGCTCTTTCCAGCATGAAAATCACAGTAAGAAAAAGACATCACTGTCACAGCAAACTGGTAAATTGTCATGGCCCAGAACCTCCTTCATTTACAAGCAGAGGGTTAGGGCGCCTCCTTCATCCACAAGCAGAGGGCGCTGGCCAGTATTGACTTTAAAGATTGCAAAAGTCCAGGTTTGCCTTTTACTAAACAGTGAAACAATATCTCTAGGTTTTATGAATGTGACTGATGATCATAACAGGAATAGAGTTTGAAATATGCTAGCTCAAGGGAAAAAAGAGTCTGGTCTGATAAAGGAGGTCATCTGAAGCTTTCAAATCATGTGAATTGTTGAACTTTAGAAAGGCATGTCATTAGTAAAAATTCCAATCATAAGTAGCCTGCTTGTCCACAAGATCAAATGGAATAGATGCTGACAAAAAATGCCATTACACAGGCAGAAAGAAAGTTCTTGGTTTTTCAAAAGGCACTGACCTCCATAGTCACAGAGACTATTTTTCAAGTAATTTTTCATGAGATGACCAAAGCAAATGATGATATTTCAGTCACCCTCAGAGCTGTGCAGGGAGACAGTGTCACTTTGGCTAGGGTTTTTTTTGAAACACAGTGATGATTGCAAGTAGAGATGCTAGTATTGATGTTTTTCAAGTGGTTTACTTTCCATCACATCCATGGAAAAGCTGTGTCAAACAGATTTGTCAAGCAACCTTCGGATACTTTACCTGATGAAAAGCCTCCTCCATGTATGAGCAGATGGCCAAAACCTTGGATATTGTTGAAGACTGATTAGTCAGAAAGGTGCAGTGGAAGGATACAAAGAAGGAAAATAGAAGTCATTACACAGGTCAAAGATAATGTTTCTAATTCAAAAATATTGCTCTTCCTATTCATATGAAAATGTCTTTCAAAATATACATCATAGTGGAAAGGAGACAATATTGAATATATGCATGCATTGATACCAAAAAGGAGAAGTTTCTTTAAAGGGAAGGGTTAAACAATACCCCACTATCACCTGCCATTAAGTCTAAAGGAGCTCTTTTTGAGTAAAACAGAGAAAATATGGTATGAAGGGATGCAAGCTAGAATATAGCACTTACAATCCAAAAGGAACTTGTGTATCACCTGGAAGCAGAGACTGACACCATGTACAAAAAGAGCTTTTGCCAAAGCCTGCTCATCATATAGCCATCAGCAGATTAAGACAGAGTTTCTGGAAATGAGTTTTATTAGCTCTGGGCAGCACTCAATACCCATGAAGCACTTCACTATTACAAATCCAATCAAAAGACATCTACAGGACTCTGCCAAACCGAGCTTAAAAGGAGGAGACATTTCTACAAAGCAGGGAACAGTCAGGACATTTTATCACAAGTCATTATCCAGTTTTGAAGAATTTGGCAAGCTTGAAAAGGAATCAGCTACAATGTGACACTTGCATTAGAGAAAAGGTTGAGACAGCTGTTTAAAAACTGAGACTGTCAAAACAGGTTTACAGAACCCTGTCCTCTCGGAAACAAGTCAGAACTCAGGTATTCTCTTGACTGTTTTAAAAGAAGGGTTACTCTATCTCATATGTATGACCAGTATTATTAAAACACAGTGGCAGAAATGATGTGGAAGCTTTGGAGTTATTTTTCAAAGTCGAAGTTCAATGTCAAGGTGTCACACAAGAGACAAAGCTGGAAGTCCCCCTTATAACACATGTGCAAAAGTGAGACAAAGTTCTATCTTTTTAAGCCATTGTTGTTTTTATAAAAATGCAGGTCCGTGATTGACACGGTCCAAAAGTGTGGCAAGTCTCCAACGCAAATATGGAAAACACCGAGGTTATTAAAAAGATCAGAAGGACTGTGAAACCCTGCAAAAAAGCCTAACAAATTGTCACTTTGCCTTTAAAGACCAAATGACCGTTGGAGAATTTGAAATAAGAGGTTAAAGGTTGAAGTATGAGAGCGAAAGTGTCATTTTCAAAATTCAAATAGAGCTCCCTGCCTCCCTAGCATCAAAGCAAGACATTTCAGGTCGATTTGCAGAGTGTGGCACTGTGAAAGGCCGAGCGACGCACCTGGAAACCCGCGCGACGTGCCTGGGAGTAAGTTTACACAGTCGGTCAGTTCATGCGCGACGCGCCTGTACAGTGGAGCGACGCGCCTGTACAGGGCGCCCGACCACCCGACAGGCCGACCCGACAGGCCACCCGGGTCTAATTTTGCGCGCTGTGCTGACAGTAAAGAGTGCCGCGCATACTTTGAAGACCTCCGGTGCTGCTCCAGCCCTCTCCAACGTCTGTTCATCAAATCTTGAGGTATTTTCACACATTTTTCTCCCTCGATTTCAAAAAATTGCTAAGAAACATGAAGGTTTGAAATCAAAACTGTGGTGTGAAGTGAAAGGGTTAGAACAGAACTTTGGTATTCCGATAGGATAGAGGCTGTTTTTACAAAGAAACAGAGTTTACATGTTTAAACAGGAGCTTAGTTTATGGGAAGAAATGAGCTGCTACAGCCCTTATTAAAACCATGGAGCTTGTTTAAACTCTGTCACCATTATTCCATAAACAGTGAGTTCGGATGTATGGACACACTGAAGGTTAAATTTGCCTGTGTATGATCCTTTGGTGGGATAACACACATATAGAGAACAGTGAGGTTTAATAGGGGAAAGGATTCTTGATCAAGCAGAAGTTTACAGTTTGAAACTACAGGGGAAAGGCTGCTCATGCTCCTCACAAAGAAACAGTATTCACTGTATTGCTGGTTGGCTGCCTTATGTTGTTCAAAGCTTATTGACAAAGTTGCTATCCATCCAAGCAAGGGATAAAACTCACATAACCTCTGCCTGAAAACTTGGAAGCCTTTCAAACTCTGTCATCCTTGCTCAGGATTGTTACAGTGACTGCTTAAATGGCACTAAGGGTTGAGTTCACATATACAAGTTAGTTCAAGGTTGGCACACTTATACAGGGCAGAGTTTTTAAAGATTGCAAAAGTTACCATGAAAAGGAGTAAGAGGTATTGAGTGACATCTTAAAACTCACAAGAACAGGGTAATCAAAGCACTTCTCACAGCAAACTCTTTCTAACAGTCTGCCCCTCTTTTTCACTGTATTATTTCCCACTGTGAATCTGTTGACAAAGATTTTCTAAAGGTGAACAGGACACTGAAGGGCAGGTTTTTTTTATGGGAATTTAACATTGGAGACAGAGATATAAATGTGGTGGTTGATCTCTTAAATTCACAAGCAAAGGGTGTTTTTCCTAAACACTGTGCACTGATAATTCACCTAACCTAAGTCTCCTTTTTCTTTCACTGTGTGGTCTCTTCTATAGAAATTTGCTGACTGTGATATTTTCAAAGTGGAAGACCATTTCTGAAGAACAGGGTTTTTATGATTAAGATTTGTCTTGGAGACACAAATACAAGTGTTGATTGGCCCCTAACAAATTCACAAGAGGAGTGATTTCTTAACACTGTATACAGGAAATCTACACAGCAGTCTGTCTCATCTTTACTATATGGTGTCCTATTGAGAAATTTTGCCTAGCTGAGTTACACTCAAAGGTAGAAGGTTGTTTTAAGGAGAGCAGAAGTTGTGTGTTACAAAAGCTTGTTGCAATACATCCAGATCTCATTGTCAATTTTGTCCAAGCAGTATAGTGACACAGTTTGATTCCAGCAGGGCATTTTTACACACAGAGAGGGCAGTTTGCCTTTTTCAAAGCATTTCAGGTCAAAATACCTCCAAGGCAAGACCACAGGAGCGGTCCACATAAAAGATATGAGCCCATATCTACAGAAGAGATTAATGCTCATCCATCTGTACTTTTCAATTTCCATGAAGTAGGCTGCCTTGATTTCTGCCAGAAGATAGAAGAAGTCAAGAGTTTTTCGCCATTAACACACTTGTGCGCCCTAAGATTCAAAGAAAAACACTTCCAAGTGGCGGATCTTGATTTCAAAATTTCTCCAAGGTATGTGTCCAAGGGCACCAAGATCCCGTATCATGGCGAAAAATGGTTCAAACAAGCTCATCTTGACTTGGAGGATTACAAACCTTTCATCAAGCCTGAACATAGAGAGGCTGTCACTGCTATTTTCCATTTTTCATATCTCCTTGACAGTTATGCTCCGCTTATGAAGCCATAATGAAATATTTCACTTGTGAAGGGAGGTTTGATCGAATTTATGCCTATCATGTCCGTTTATTGATGCACTTTACTAGAAGCAGGAAACTAAACCTCCCTCACTTTTTGTTCAAAAGCATAGAGAAAATGGCATCCACTGTCCAAAAGAAGGCCCCACCTCGGCAAATCCCTTCTCTCTTTCATCATTCTTTGATCAAGATTATCTTCCTATACCAGCTGGAGAAGAAGGAGGTTTCATGGGATTTATTCATCAGCCATCCAGATTTTTCCACTGTTCCTCCTGCCCATATTCCTCCTACTCAGCCTGTCCATCGCCCAGTGCCTCTGTCTAGTAGGCCTACACCTAGAAGGCTCATAATGACTACTGGACAGCCAAGTCAACAGGGGGAAGGAGAAGGCAGTGAAAAGCAGCAAGAAGAAAGGGATGAGGGACAGCAGCAGATAGAGGATGAAGGACAGCAGCAGATGGATTTTGAGGGACAGCAGCAAATAGAAAGTGAAGGACAGCAGGTCCAAGAAGAACAGCAACAAGTGCAAGATGAAGAACAGCAAGTTGGGCAGGAAATTGAAATACCTCTTGAGCCACAAATTGAACAAGATATTGATGAAGAACAGCAAGCTAAGGCTGGCACCTTAACAGTGACAAAGATTGTTCCTAGCAAGAGGAAATTGCCCAAAAAGACACCTTCTAGCATACCAAGGAGGAAAAGCGCCAGATTAGCTTTCAAAGGCAAAAGTAAAGTTGGAGAAAGAACAAAGCATGGAGGTGAATTAGCTATTATTCCTATCCAAAGCGATGATAGTGACAATGAGGCCCGCCTTCTTAAAAATCTCTTAATCCATAAGGAAGGGCAAATTGATGCATTAGAGCAAGATCTTCAAAGGGCAAGGAATTTCAATCATTTCTTGGAGATTGAAAACAAACAAATGAATGTGCACACAACTGTTCATGAGGCACGAGCGATTAAGTATAAGAAAGAGGCAGAAAAGGCGCAAGCAAGAATTGAGGAGCTCATTGGTGAGTTTGATGATGAAGAGGAGGAAGACCAACCTAGGCGGAAGAGGCCTAGGACCATCGGGCTTAAAAGAGCCTTGGAGAAGCAGAGAGCAGAAGAGCAAGCCCAGCTCCAAGCCTTTCCTCTCACTGCACTCCTTGAGCAGGAAATTGAGGAAAACAAAGAGGCTTGGCTTGAAAGAGCTAACAAAAATTTGGAAATGAAGCTTGAGAGGGCCAATAGAGATTTAGAGCTGCAGAGGAAGAGGACACACCACTTCCAAAAGCTGAATCAGTTTGCCCGACGCAAACTAAAGGCAGCACAAGAGAAATTGAAGAAGGTGAAGGGGAAGCGCCTAGCACGGAAAGAAGGGAAAAGCATATCAGCCCTTGATATTTTGGCCTCAGCTTCGGAGCATGTTGCTATGGACCCTTGAGGGTCATGCATGCCAAATTAGGGCCTTTTTCGACAACTTTTTGTTTTTTTGGCATTTTTTGGGTTTTTGGTCGAAAACTCATAATTTCGCCATTTCAGTTTGAGGAATTGTCAAGGGAGGAGGATGACATCGATAGATGCCATAATTCTATGAGCAGGTCTCCAGCGATTTTCAGGGCATTTGGAGATCATTCGCCCCCTCAAATTGGCGAAAAACACCCTCTTTTTGCACATTCTGCCCGCCATATCAGCAGTCTACTATTTCCTGGCTTTTTACACACAGGTACAGTTTTGGATGACTTCTAGGCCTCAGATTGAGATGGTTTCAGTTGTGCCGGAAAGTAGACACAGAGAGCTTTCCAGAAAGCCCTCATGAGCCCCATTTCGACATCGGGAAGGCTACCAATTGCATCCAGCAAGTCAGGGGACCTTTTTCAGGCATAAATATGAAGTATTTTTGTAATTTTTGAACCTCAAAAATCTGCTTTTCCCAAATGTGCGTTAAGCTATTTTTATCCTTGGGAAATGATGTAAAGTCAATACAATTTCCATTTTTAGCAGTTTTTTAGATATTTTATGGGATATTTTGTGCCTTGGGCTTTGCAAAGCCTCAAGGACAAGTTTAGATATTTTGACTTGGCCAATGGGATAGCTAGTTGCTCCATGAGGTTTTCCTATTTATTCCATGGGTTTCATTGTAAATCAGAGGCTGAACTTGAGAGAAGAATTAATACATTGGTCATATGAGCTTTGATGAATACACTTGTGTTATGATTTTTGAACTGCCTCTTGGATGCTTTTGAGGAGTGATGAAGGATTGGTGATGGATTCCATGACATGGTAGAATGGTATAGTTTTTCTTGCTATGTTTTTTGTCTTCTAGTTTTCATTCATAATCCATGCTTCTTGCTGCTATAGATCAGTAGAGATTAGTTTTGAGATATGCTCATGGAGGCACCTAAAAATTCCTGAATCTTCATAGCTTGATGTTTTCTTCTTCCTTTGTTATGCTAAAGAATTCTTAACTGCTCTTTAGTAACCTAAGGATAATGTTTGCTAGTTTTATTTACAAGTTCTATGCATGTTGAGTAGGATGTATGGTGTGCCCTGCCTACCTATAAAGTTGTCCATAGTTCTGTCCATAAAACTTTCTCTTTGACTGATTTGTTGATCATCTTGTTGAACCAAGGAGGCCTAGTCCCGATCTAGCCCTTTGCCTAAAACTATGAAATATTGTTTGTCAAAGTGCCCAATGACTTAGAGACTATGTTTAGGCGTTCCGGCGTAGTTTATGAGTTGTTAGTTTGTCTTATGTGTTTTCCCCAAAGTCTGATAGCCATTTCCCGAAGTTAGAGGGTCTTATACCTTTATGTATGGCTGGAATGTTTGATTTCTATGTATTAATTAGCTCATAGTTGCATTTAGCATGATTAATGGCTTGCTATAAAATGTTTATGTCTGCTATCAACTAGTTACACTTGAAATCCCTTGTCTTTCACAAACTTGTTGTCCATTTAATCCATTTTGCCCAAAGATCCCTTCTACCGTGAATCAAATCGGCCCTACAGCAGCCTTACATCATCACCTCATAGCTTCTTTGACCTGTTTGACCCCATAGCCCAATTTATCTACATCTTGTTATCCAGTTTATGTCTTTGATCAGTTTTATCCCTCACGAACTTAAAAAACCCCAAAAAAATCAAAAACTCACTTCATAACTAGCCTAATATCAGAACACCATAAGCAAACACACCGATATCTTTTGCATATAACAGAGAGAGCCCTCTCTGAGTCCAGGAAGGCTAGGTCCTTGGGCTCCAAAGCTTGGTTTGATGTTACATCGTCATTTGGCTCGCCAATCGGCCAAATCACGGGACCCTAACATAATGGCGATCACGGTGGGACATACTGAGTACATGACAATCTAGCGAACTCTTATAGACTCTTTAGTCCTTCAATCCTAAACTCAGACCAACAGCCTTTAGAATCATTTAGTGTAAACTCTCTGTTTCACCATCTTAGAAAAGTGATGAATCAGGTTTATAACACTCTTACATCCTAGGATACACATAAAACTCAGAAAAAACCACAAAAATACTCCCTTAGATTGGTTTTTGACAGTATTGGTGGTGGACCATACAAGTATATCTCAAAACAACTGATAATCCACCTGGCGACTCCACTAAACTCTAGTAAGCCTTACTATTTTACCAAGCTCCAGGCTACTATCTGATAGACCTATCCCATCCCTCACTAACATAGCGGGAGATGGTGGGACACTGAGTACATGATAGTCTAGCAAACTCTTATAGACTCTTTGGTCCTTTAGATACCATAAACAAGAAAGCAGTCCATAAACCCATTTTTTAGAGTAAACTCTTTTTTTTCTCATCACCCTAGCAAAGTGTTGAAACAAGTCTAGGATACTTTAACAAACCATAGGCTGCACATAAGACTTAGAAAATCAAAAAACATTCTCAGATTAGTTACCGGTGGTGGACCATAGCTACCTTCACAAAAACAACCCATTTCCACCTGGCGACTCCACTAATCCATCCCTTTTATTTTGACCATCCTTCACCTTAGTAAAACTTTAGAAAAACCATTCATCCAGAACATTCACCAATACCACTCTCTCTAAACTCTGGATCTAAAATCTGGCTTCACGAAGAATCAACACCAGATCCCATCCAGAACCAAATCCCCCTATCATAGTAGATGACCCAGAGAAGATTCTGTGGCAAGCTTCCGAAACTGACCATCTAGCTACTGGTAGATCCATCCGTAGAACAATATCTGTACCTAAACATCGCACTATCCTACTAGATTCACATTTTGAATTAGAGTCATCACAAACTCTTCCCAAAAGAAAATCATATAGTAAGATAAACTTTGACGATCTTGAACCCCTAGACCCACCACAGAGTACTATTAGAGAAGCTTCACCCACCACTCCTCCTGATTTCCAGCTTCTCTATCAGTTTGGCTCCTATCATCCCAGATCTGCTCAAAACCAGATCACTAGTCCAAGTTCATCCGCCACACCTGGTCAAACCACCACTGTTCAAACCACTTCATTTCAGCCTACTAGTCTTCATCTTGTACATCATCCATTAGCTCCAGTCATGGCAGCCTGGTACGCACCTTTGGTGTTGCCACCGCCTTTAGCTCCTCTCCCAAACAAATATCAAGACAAAATCCCACACTTTACCGGAGAAGACACCACCACAGCTCAACAGCATGTAAGTAGGATTAGCGATGCTTTTGAATACATGGAAGTACACGACGAAACCGTCAGAATGAGAATATTCGCCCAAAGCCTGGGTGGAGAACCCAAAACATGGTTTAAAAGCTTGCCTCCAAATAACATCCACAACATCCTAGAACTCTGCCAAGTCTTCACGAACAAGTGGGAAGTCCGAAGGAACCCTATTAAAATCCTGTCAGAATATAACAACCTAAAACGGGAAAATGGGGAAAGTGTCCAAGCTTACTGCACTAGGTTCAACAGTGTATATAACTCCCTCCCACCTCATTTCAAACCCCCACTTGGTTTAATCTTGGAAAAATTCCCCGAGGGTTTTGATCCAGACATGACATATCATCTGAGAGACAAGGATCCCCCTACCCTAGAGGAAATGCAACAAATAGCCATAAAAACAAAAGCCAACTTAGCAGAAAAAAGAGCCAGGACTAGATTAGAAGGAAAAGTCCCATATAGAGATAAGGTCTCCACTTCATCTCCTTCCCTAGATCCTAGAATAGATGGCCTAATCAAATCCATGACAAAGATGTGGGAAAAAATGAGTGAAAAAGTGCCTCCTAGGGACATCCAACTAAACCCTCAAAACCGGAAACAAGGCTTTAGAAAAGATCAGTCTCAAAATAAACCAAGAGGAAATGATCAGCAGATCAGACCATCCTTCAGTGAGAATTATGTTGATGAAGAGAATAAGGATACTGCACCCATTGATGAAAATCATTGGAAACTCATAGGTTCTGATAACGAGAGTAAGGTTTACCTCACATCAAAAGAGCAAGAGTTATGCTCCCCAAGTCAGGACGAAACCGACTATGAAGATCTCGAAGATCCTGCCATAGATTTTCAGAATGCCATTATAGAAGCTCATAGGCAGTATAACCTTAGAAGCAGAAAAAACCAAGACCACTCCAAGAAGAGTAGCCTTGACACTGCTAAAACCTCTGACACCATCCTTAAAAAAGCCACGGATAGCAACAAAATTATGGCTAAGAAAATTGACCAAAACAAAGATAAAGCTATTCAAACAAGTCTTAGCTCGAATACTCCTAGTACCTCCACAAAGACTCCCGAGGCGACGGTGTCAAACAAAGTCCCGAATCAGAGTCAGCAAATTAAGAGCATAGAAAAGGTCATGTTCGAAAAAGCTGAAACAAATCTGCCCAAACTACAAACTCCTTTTAGTTTCGAAGGGGAAGTTTCCGAAATAAAAATTACCATACCCCTTACTGAGCTAATAACTGTAGATAGGTATAGATCTCAAATTTTCAATTTTTTTGACATAGGGAATGAGGCAAATACTTTAAATCTAACTGAAAACAAACCCGAGCTCTTATCCGGCCCGAAAATAGAAGGTCAATATCAAGAAGGATCTGTTTCTCCTTCCTATTTAATCCTGAACATACGGGACAAGATATTACATAATGCCATGTTAGATTCTGGTGCCTCCCATAACCTCATGCCTAAAGCAGTCATGGAAAACCTAAGACTAGAAGTAACTCAACCCTACAAAAACCTGTATTCCTTTGACTCAAGTCAGGTCAAATATTTAGGCCTAATAAAGAACCTAGAGGAATGCTCTAAAGATACTATCAGCCATTTTGAAATCACAGATTCTGAAATGGAAGAAGAATCAAAACCTTTAGGATCTATACCCTTATGCTTTAAATCATTCCAGACTTTGAAAGAAAATTTGCATCCTAAAGATCTCTCAGCAATTATTCAGGAAAACCCTGCTCAAGTTAACTCTCACCTAAATCAAGCAGAGCTGATTGAAGAGAAATTCAAATCTAAGATAGAAGATAAAGCAAAACCTGTAGGATCTCTACCTTTATGCTGGGAGTCATTTGAGTTCATAAAAGCAAATTGGCCCCCTGAACATCTATCAGAAAAAACTCATGAATTACATCATAACTATCCTCAACATCACAAAGAATTGGTTGAAGATGAAAACAAGCAAGAAATGAAAGAGAACCCACAAGATCTCTCTAAGGACATGAGTGATGATTCATCATCTCTCATAGGTGAAGCCCAAAAAGACATTCATCCTTTAAATCAGATTTCCCAAGAGAAAGAGGATTGTTGTGGAGAGAGGAAAATGCCTCCCTTTTTAACTGAAGAGGAAATAGATCAACTTATAAACATATAGACAGCCTCTGAATCTTCACATAACCACAACTTTTCTAATCTTTCTCCTATTTATCTTGCATATCATAAGTCAAAAAGTAGATTTGTAAATCAATTTGAAGAAAAGAAATCTGATAGTCCAATATGCATGGTTGATGAGATTAATTATAATGATGATTTTCCAAGGTTTGATCAATATTTTGATTATGATGATGATTTCCAAACAGAAGCTAACTTTGTAGAAAACTCAGTTTTTGATTTTTGGGAGGAAGCTCAGTTTCATAAATTTGAGAAAAGTAAGCAGCCATTACCGGTCATCTATGACACTCATGAGGAGAACCTTGAGAGTTTAGAAGTAAGTGAAGAGTCTCAGACTCTTTGCTCTACTTCACTTCAGCCCATCAGAGATAACATGCACATGATTGGAAATCAACATTTTTTCAGCTTTGATGATGAGTTTGAGGAAGATGATGAAATCCTCGAGCAGGTTGTAAATGAGAAGCCTTTTCCTGAAATAGTTGAAGAAATCATTTTGGACATGGAATCTTCCTTAACTCCAGATTTGCAGCCACCAAGTTCCATTGAGTTACAAATTGCAGATGAAGAAGTAGAGGTTAATAAACACATGGGAGTTGTCACACTGTCCTTTCAAGATAATTTACTATCAAAGTGTATCCTTGTTCATCAACCTGATGACCTTCACACAGTTTTCAGTCCACTTAATCAGAACACATCAGCTTGGAAAGAAAACTACACTGCAATACATGATGAGTCTGACAGTTTGAGTGATCATGAGGAAGAGTTGCTTTACCAGGGGGGTCCCAAATATAGCCAAGTGGAAGAAAGAGTAGTCCTGAATGAAGCCTATATCTCAAAACCTCTAGATCAGGTATTATTCCAAGATCCATTTGTTGTTTTCCTTGAGAAGTCTGAAAGAGTAGTCTGGAATAAATCCTATGTATCAAATCCTCTAGATCAGGTATTATTCCAAGATCTATTTGTTGTTTTCCTTGAGAAATCTGTAGGGGTAGTGGGTTCTATCATAAAAAAGTTGCTACCAAGAATGAGAAAAAACTTAAGCTCTACTGTCCAGAAACAAACCAAATGGGAGTGGCCTTTTCATTATTTCTGCATCATGAAAGAACTAAACCAGAATCACCCATGTGAGCATCTACTTGATTGGTTGCATTGGAAAACAGAGTTCACCAAACAAATGTCTATTATGTATAGATTAGATTAGGATAGAAAGACAACAATAGAAAATAAGCTTAGCCTGTGAGCACCTTTTCATTTGTAGTTTGTTTGAAGAAAAAGTGAAAAAGCAGAAAATACAAAAAACAGTGAAAAGTAGAAAAAGAGGGCAGTTTCTAAAAAGAAGTGGTAAGGCCCCATGTTCCAAAAAATAGTCCTTCGGAAAGCGCGCAAGTCTAAATGCCGCTACTAGTACTTCAATGTCTTGTTCAGCTATCTAGCCTAATCATAGCTGAGCATGTTTAAATTTATTTGCCGATAAGTTAGTGAGTGCAAAGATAGTCAACATTGTGTAAGATTGACTTATCACAGAGCTTAGATTAGGGAGAGATTCTGGTTCCACATGCCTAAAACAAAACCAAAGAGAGAAGCGAGGGATGAAAAACCCATTGTACATCTTAGCCCCGCTTGTCTAGTTTCTTTTTGTTGCAAAATAACATTTGTGTGCAGCTTGTCTTTTATGCCGCAAATGCATGACAAATCAGACTGCCTAATCCTGATTTGATCATTTTAAATTTCATGTTGTAGATTAGAGAATGAAATCCTGTCAAACTGCTTAATCTTGACAGTTGATCTAGCATAGGTAGAGCAATGAAGGAGTTCATCAGCTTAATCTGAACTCCCGGCAGATATAAGAGTAGAAATAGATAGGTTCATTTTGCAAAAACAAAAATATACTTTGTCAAAAGGCTGCTAGTTCAAATGTGCCAAAGAGAAGAAAAAATGTTAGGAAAGATAGTGGGGTAGGTAGAAGTATCATTGATGTTAATCATGCTGTCAAATTTTCAAAAATAACATCAAGAGAAGGGTAAATTTTGCGCCAATGGATAAGGCACTGGTCTTCATAAGCCAAAGATCTGAGTTCTGGACACCTCCTAACGAGGAGCTGCCCTCCCCAAATGGAGCCATTGTTAGCCATCATTATTTTTTACATGTTAGTGATGACTATATCTACAGCTGAGTTTTCTAGAAACTAATTTCCTTATGTCAATATGTCATCTAGAAAACCCTCCTAAAACTTTTTTCACCTTTCTACTTTTCAGCACACCCATGTCAAAATCAAAACCTCATTATCCATTTCCTACCTGGCTTCAGCCCCCTGATCTTCCCATCAGCTTTAAAAGGCAAATCCAAATCTGTTTCAAAAGTCTCCCCTATGTTAGGAAGTGGCGCTTTAAGGCATTTTACCCTTGGCAATCATCAAAAGGCCAAAAAGCCTCCATCTGTAACAGACCTACCATGACTGACCTCACACTTTGCAAATGAAATTGACAAATAGCTCTAAGTCGCGCCACTCACATCCCCTAGGTCTCGGCACTGCATAAACCCCAATCTCAAGCTGACTATTAGGTGTTTCACAGTGTTTTATGGATTCTGCAAAGAACAGAAAATATAAGTTCATCTCAGGATTAAATGATTGGATCTACAGTTAGAGGAACATCTACTTCTAAATGTATTATGAGCCTGAGATGAAGTTGCAAAACAAAGAGTCACTCATCAAGACCTTACAGCTCTTTCCAGCATGAAAATCACAGTAAGAAAAAGACATCACTGTCACAGCAAACTGGTAAATTGTCATGGCCCAGAACCTCCTTCATTTACAAGCAGAGGGTTAGAGCGCCTCCTTCATCCACAAGCAGAGGGCGCTGGCCAGTATTGACTTTGAAGATTGCAAAAGTCCAGGTTTGCCTTTTACTGAACAGTGAAACAATATCTCCAGGTTTTATGAATGTGAGTGATGATCATAACAGGGATAGAGTTTGAAATATGCTAGCTCAAAGGAAAAAAGAGTCTGGTCTGATAAAGGAGGTCATCTGAAGCTTTCAAATCATGTGAATTGTTGAACTTTAGAAAGGCATGTCATTGGTAAAAATTCCACCTCTCGCTCCTGATTCAGTCAACCTTGAGGATGAACATCCTACTATTTATTTAGGCTGCCATGTCCAAGACCAAAATGATGATAATTCACCTCCTTTCTATATTTCACTCAATATAAATGAAAAATTGTTGCATAATTGTCTATTATATTCCGGGGCTTCTCACAATCTAATTCCAAATAAAGTGATGGATGAATTAGGATTATAAATCACCAAACGTTACCATGACCTATACACCTTTGATTCCAAAAAGGTCAAGTGTTTAGGAGTGATTAAAGACTTGGCTATTTCTCTTCCCCAACTTCCTATGAAAAGATTAGTGATGGAAACTGTAGTTGCAAATATACCTTCTATATTTTGGATGCTGCTTTCCAGATCTTGGTCTAAAAAATTGGGAGGAACCCTTTAGATGGATATGTCATATGCCACAATCCTAGTGTTTGGAGGAGAATTTAGGAGGTTGTATAGGGAAACCCAAATGGACTATATCATCAGTGATCAGCATAATCCTTCAAATCATCCTATATATGCTGAGGAGAAGGAATTGGGGTCATCCATATTACACCTTCCTGTCGATGATAACAATTTCCAGCCTGAAATCAGTGAAAAACAATACTTTCAAGATACAAATGAGCAACTTTTAGAGGGAGGAAAGATCTGGAAAATGTACTTTGACGGAGCCTCATCAAGGGAAGGATCAGGAGTGGGTGTAGTTCTCATTTCTCCCACTCAGCAAAGGGCAACTATATCATATAAACTGCAATTTTCTACCACTAATAACACTGCTGAATATGAAGTGCTTGTTCTTGGTATGAAGGCAGCGAAAGACTTGGAAGATGAACAACTAGTTGCATTTGGTGATAAGGCAGGTGAGAAACCACTATCAAGTTAAAAATTCAAAATTGAAGAATTATAGGAATGAAGTGTGGGATTTGATTGAGCTTTATTTTTCAGCATTTAATGTGAATTTTGTCACTAGAGAGAAAAATCAAATGGATGATTCACTAGCTATTGCTGCCAGTAATTTCAGAGTTCCTTTTGATGTCAAGGCAACATATGATGTTCAAATAAAAAATAGACATTCTATTGCTGATAACATCAAATACTGGCAAGTATTTGAAGATGAAAAGGAAATTCATAACTTTTTAGAGCGTGTTGAAGAGTTTGTAGAAATTCAAATCTATGATGAGTAGGACATTGTTGAAAATAAAAACAACAAGTCTTTCAAAAAGACCATGGCTGGAAAAGACATTATTTAACTGAAAAATAACTATATTCCTAAAGGCATAGTTCCTTTAGAAATATTGTTTGAAAATATGATGTCTTTTTAAAGCCTGAAAATAAATTTGATGGAGCGAGTATAATTGATTGTAACATTGGTATAGAAGATCAGCCAAAATTAGTCAAAGTTTCTAAATTTATTTCTCTAGAAACTAGAACAAAATATGTCAAGTTGCTGAAACAATATGCGGATATTTTTGCATGGTCCTACAGTGAGTTGAAGACTTATGATAGAGGTATAATGGAGCACAAAATTCCTCTAAAAGCAGATGAAAATCCTATAGCACAGAAGATAAGGCATATCAATCCCATGTTGTTCCTAATCATTGAAAAATAAATTAGAAAATTAGGGGAAGCAAAAATAATTCTGCCTTTGAGATTTTCTAATTGGGTAGCTAACATAGTCCCGGTTCAAGAGAAAAATGGAGAATTAAGAATTTGTGTTGATTTTCGCAATTTGAACTGGTGTTAATTGAAGGATAACTATCCATTACCCAATATGGATTATTTTTCTTAGAAAGTTGTAGGATCCAAAATATTATTAGTGATAGATGACTTTTCAGGCTATAATCAGATTTTAGTTGATAGACACGACAAAGAAAAGACAACATTTACTACACCCCGAGGGACATTCATGTACAAAAAAATGCCATTTGGTTTAATGAATGCAGGCGCAACATTTCAGTGGGAAATGGATATTGCCTTTGCAGGAGAAAAATATAGATTTGTAGTCATTTACTTGGATGAAATTAGAGTCTATTAAAAATCTGACGAAGATCATTTGAAACATTTGAAACAAGTTTTTGACAAATGTAGAAAATTTGGTTTGTCCTTGAACCCAAAGAAGTCATCCTTTGTTGTTCAAGAAGGAAAGTTATTGGGAAATATTGTGATAGAAATTGGTATCTACATTGATCCAAGGAGAGTTGAGGCTATTCAAAAGATTGTTTTGGCAAGGAATAAAAAATAATTGTAGTCATTTTTGGGGAAAATTAATTTTCTGATCAAACATATAAATGTCTTGTTGAAGAAAGATGCATAATTGAAATGTCAAGATGAAGCAAAAAATTCTTTTTCGGAAATCAAGTGTGCTTTGACTGAAGCTCCAATTTTAATTAGTCCTGATTTTGTAAAATATTTTCTGATTTTTTCATATGCTTCAGAAGAAACAATTGTAGTTGTCTTGTTACAAAAGAACAAAGAAGGTTTAGAACAACCTGTTTATTTTTTCAGTCGTGTTTTAAGAGATGCTGAATTAAAGTATGCACTGGTTAAGGCCTTAAAGTCTTTTTGAGTTTGTGTGTTACATTCAAATATTGTTGCTTTTGTGCCAAATATCACTATCAAATATGTATTTATATAGCCAAACACAGATGGTAGAAGGGGAAGATGGTTGACCAAGATTCTGGAATTTGATATAGAAATCAGACCTACTAAATTGGTAAAAGAACAAGGCTTGGCTAGCTTGATGGCTGAATCTAACTACAAAGCTCTAAATTTAAATATGGAGGTAACTGAGGAAAAAGATGGAGAAGGTATATCTGATTATCCTGAAATCTTTCATTCAAATTCGTATAACAATATAATATACTTTTTGTTAAATTTCAATTGTCCCCTAAAATGGAGAAGTAAAAAAGGAGAGATTTTAAATTAAATGTTCTTAAGTATTGCATTTTGGAAGACCATGTTTACTAGAAATACCCTGTGGGAGTCTTATTAAGATGTGTAAATGAAGTTGAGTCATAGGAGATTATGACATAGATACATGCAGGAGTGTGTGGAGGAAATTTGTATTGGAAAGCTACTACAAACAAAATCTTAATAGCTAGCTATTACTGGCCAACTCTTTTCTCTGACTTGTGTCAAATGTCAAAATTTTGCTGGTAAACAGAAGCTCCTTCCATTACCTCTTATTCCTAATGTTCCGAGCATTGTTTCCTTTTGAAATTTCCTGAAATTTGGGCAATGGAGAAAATAGAATGAAACAAAGAGTGAGAGTGAAAGAAAAATACAATAACAAAGTAAATTTTAAAAGAATGATAAGGACAAATTTTTTATTGCAAACACGAGTAAAAATATGTGAATCTCCTCGAGCCTTTAAGAGAGTAAATGTGGCTGAACCTTATTCATTATGTATTAAAGCCTACGTGTGATTCCCTTTACATCTAATCAAAACAACGCATCGCAAATTACTAAATGATATTTCAAATTGGTGAATGTTAAGTGCAATAATGATCCTGCGATTGCGATAAATTGCAATATCAAAAAGACACAATATCGGAATATCACAACGTAGGGATATCGCAATATTGCAAAGTCGGGAATAGGTCAATTCAAAATCATTTATGTTTTGCGATGTGCGATGAGCGGAATACTTATTGCTTTTTCATGCGCTTTTCATTACATGGAAGATTATTCCATCAAGACAAATATTTGATTTTATAAAGAATACTCTTAGAGCCTTTTAAGTTTAAATAAAAAGGCTTATCACTATGTTCGGTCTTTTAAAGGGATTTCGTTTATCACATTTTGCATATTTTGACTTACGACTAATATTTTTTACATTTGGATTATGTGATTAGTGATAAAGCGAGAATGCTTGGTCCTAAGTGACTTGGATTGATATCTTAAGATTCAAAAGGAAAACTCTTATTTGCTAAGTCTTTTTTTTTTTTTTGAAGGGTGCCCATTTATTATTACAATATTAACTATTATAAAATAAATGGGGGGGTTGTTGAATAGTACAGAAATTTGTGATTCAATGGAATAATCAATTATCTCTAATAATTTTGGAATTTCTAAAACTTTCAAAATAGAGATAGTTCGGAAAACACAAATTGAATGAAATTTAAGATAAGTAATATTTATCTGAATAACAAAAAAAACTCACCTAATTACAATTCATTTGAGATCCTCTTAAATATGAAAATCCTTTTGTCTGTATCAGTCGTTACTTAATTTAAAGATAAAGCAGCAATTGGATACATACCAGATTTCTCCCGCTTGAACTTGCTGGAGCCAGACCTCCAAGTCTCCATGGAATCCATTGGGTCTTCATTTTCTTTCGTGAAATTCTCAATGAAGGCTTTATAATAGAGCTTCTGTGGTTCTGGAAGGTGGTACATTCTGCGTAAATTGTCTGGAGTGAATGACCCCATGACTTCATGCCTGGAATTTCTGAATGCTCTATCTGAAATGTTCACATTGTTAATAATCCACCTTAACATATCAGTGTATGGAAATATTTTGGACCTTGCAGCTATCCTGTGGAGGAAAGAACATACTGTTTCAAAATAAGAAGCCTCGGATGAATATTTGGCATCACCTGTTGGTTTTGTTTGCAGTTCCCTTAGGTTTGCATCCTCCAATAAATTTGTTGGGGCCCTTGTTTTGAAAACATGGTTTGAATATTTTGAATTTTGAATAAAGGACAGATTTTGGGTTGCGGGATGAAGACACATGGCAGTCACAACCAAGTTGCAACTACAGAAAGAAGCGGAGCTACCGAAGTTGCGAGGGAACAGGGACATAGCTGAAGAAAGCAGATGCATGAGTACAGATGAAGAGAATACACAGCAGAAGACAGAAAGCAGAACACACAGACAACAAGAGAGAAGTCGGAAGCAGCTGAAGAAGAACGCAAAGAGGAACTAACAGTTGCGATAGCGGGTGAATAAATTGTAGTCACCCGGCCGAAAGAGGGGAGGATGCGATAGGATAAGGAATGCAGAGCGACTGAAGGAGATCGGGCATGATATCTCTATAGTTCCTAGGTTTCTCTTACTTACCTTTCTGTTCTGTAAGGCATTTGTATCAGACGTGTAAGCTCTCTTTGCGGAAGCTATGTAACTATGGATTTGGCTGAAGATATCAATACAATTGCAGGTTGTTGTCCTACTATGTGATTTATATGCATGCATGATGGTTTTGATGATTTAAAATTTTATTTTCTTAATACCTGTTTACTCTCTAAATGTTCCTGCATATATAACTATGTTTACGCAATCAATTCAATGTTAATCATGAGTTGCGGATCCTTCCCATGCTATCGTTCTGTTCCCCTTCTGCATGTGGTTGCGGCATGCCTCGGGTGAGACTCTCTGCTCTCCGGAGTAGGGTGATAATGCCAGCGTGGTTCTAGACTACAGCGGATTTCTTTGTTGGCCCCAACCTGTGAACTTGGGTCTTGCCTGCAAGACCTGTTTCCTTGCCAACAAATGGTTCTGTTGTTGGGACCTACATGTTATGAGGGGAACTAGATCATGGTATCAAGGATCTTCGAAGGCGAAATACGGAGATGGTGGGATAACCATCTGGACCAGTTCGTTGCTCAGCAAGTGGAGTTGACAAATCAAAAGGAAAATGTGCCCAAGGATCTCGTCCTTTTCTCAGATTTCGCTACTGATACTTACGAGATCCTCTGGGGAAAATTCCCTAGTGACCTCTATAATTGGTTACAGAGGTTACAGATGAAGGTGCCTAGGGATAGCTCACGAAAGATAAACTGAAGGTGGGTGCACGGGGATTTGGTGGCTCTGCATCGGTTGGACACTTAATTAACCTGCGCGGTGGATTTTTGGGTAGAGACCACTTTGGACGGATACATCGTGGAGTTTGTGGTAGAGTGCTACCAATCCTTCTCGAAGGCTGAAGCTATCTTCCATTCCAGGTTAAGAGGGAAGCTACTTAAGGAGATTCCGCTATGGATTAAGGCCCTGATGGTGGATGAAGGGCTGATGGAATTTCAAAAGTCAAGCATGGAAGCGTAAACCCCCAGTGCTGGGGGAAGGGCTGAAGGGATAGATGCTACATGAAGTGTGAAGAGGGGAGTGGGGGATGGATGCTGAGGCTGCGAGGAGATTGAGGGAGCGACGTGCATATCGGCGGGTGCAGATCGCTGAAAGGTGGTGAGAAAGGGTGATGTGGGAGTTAAGACGACAAGAAGACGACCGGAAGAATCAAGAGGAGGCGCCTCTGAGGATAGGAATTATAGGCACTCAGGCGGATACCCTGGAAAGGGAAGGGACTGTTGTGGGAGTATAGCGGGTGCATGGGAGCCCGACCAAGAGAAAAGGGGAGACGATGACTGATGAAGACGATGCAGGTGTGCAACCCGAAGGAAGTTCCGATGGCGAATGGTACGTCGTGATGTAGTGGTTGTTTCAAGAGCGGACGTCATTCATCTCTCCAGGCAGCCCTACTTCCAAAAATTTGCATGCCAAGGATCCCTACCTTCCCCTGGTACTCTATCAACCTTTAAGTAATATTTTTGTTAAGTTACAAGCATTGAGTCAATTGCACAACAGTTCATTGTCGATAGCGACGTACGTTAATATCAGCGTCCCTAGTAGTACTGCATTTCCCAGTGGTACAGTCACGTAACCAGGACCCAGAGGGTTTATCCT
The DNA here is from genome assembly GCA_034641835.2 of Pinus albicaulis. Classification (NCBI taxonomy): domain Eukaryota; kingdom Viridiplantae; phylum Streptophyta; class Pinopsida; order Pinales; family Pinaceae; genus Pinus; species Pinus albicaulis. The sequence continues at coordinate 209,337 of JAXQQM020059165.1, forward strand.
GGTTACCCCCTCGCAAGTCAATATGGCTGGGTCATTCACCCGGTATCCATAATTCTCTGGCCGGGGCAACGATGATATAGAGCAACACTGGTATCTCTCCGAAGCCATATGGAGGGCTCGGTAGACGCCAGACGCCGGGAAGCTAATAGAGTTCCAAACCATGCTCAGAGAGAGGGCCCTGCGATGGTTTATCAAATGGTCTAAGGCCCACCCAAATCCAGCAATCGCGGACGTAAAGCGAGATTTTGTTTGTGAATTTAAACTTCACCAGATGGACCAGTAGGGTTTGTTCGAGCTCTGGGAGATTAAGTAGAAAGAAGGAGAGACTGCATGGGAGTTGATGTGGTGATTCAAGGACACGATCGGGAAACTCAACTACCCGATCGATCCAAACCATCAGAGGGACTGGTTCATCAAAGCTCTGCTTCCCTTGATGCGAACCCCCCTCACCCAGTAGAATATTGACAACTTGTAGGATGCTTTGGAACAAGCCATGAAGATAGAGGCAATGGCGGGCTACCCTCAGGAATATCGGGGAGGGCCGGCCCCGCAGGATCCTTCCTAGGTGGGACTGCAGCATCAGATCGCTAGTTTGACTGAAAAGCTGAAGGAAATGCAGCCTATAAGACCAGCCAGGATGAACGTTTGGTGCACTCACTACCTGGTTGAAGGCCACGTCACAACCAAATGTCCTTGGCTGCGTGGCGCAGGTGTGGGACCCTCTGTCGCGACAATCCAGGGGGGTGGCGCGGCACTGAATTCCCAGGGGGTATACCAGCCGCAACAGCCTTATGTGGGGTTCCCATCACAACCAAACCCCACTGCCACAAAGTAATGTGAGATTTACCAGACGATGGGGCATTCGTCTTGGATGTGCCCGATACTACAGAAGTACTCTAACGTCCCAAACAATTTATACTGTGAGTTTTTTTCTTCCACGAATCACAGCACCGAGTAGTGCAGAGCTCTCGACGTACTCGCGGACCGGTTGGACCATCCTTCCTATAGGGTGAACGAGGCTTCCAGGGGCAGAGGCGGCAGTATGCGCGTAGGCCGCACAGGGGGACGAGGTCTGGTGAAATGTTACAACTGTGACCAAGAGGGTCACGTGGCTCGGGAATGCCCCCTTCCCCGACGTCCTTGGTGCTCCCAGTGCCACGTGAATGCCCATGCAATAGAGGAATGTTCAGAACTCATCAAGAAGTGGGAGGAACGGGCACGACAGAGGGGCATGAATTTGGTAAGCTCCGAGCCGCTAGAAACCGCGACTCCGGCCATGCATAAGGTAGCAATCGTCATGCGGGGTGGCAAGAAGACAGGAGAGGACGCTCAGGGAAAGGAGCCAGTCCGGGCTATTCGAACCGCCTCCCCGAAGCAACTGATCTGGCCGGATGCGCAGAAAAAGTATTTCCAGGAGGCGGTGTGATGCAGGGGCATTAGACACTAGCCAGCAATGTAGGAGTTTTGTCCACATGTTGTGGCTAGGAGGGTTTGAAAACATTTGAATTGTTATAGCTAGGTGTCAATACCTTAGCTAATTGTATTATTAGATCAGTTAGAGTTGTAGAAGTTGAATAGCTCAGTTAGTCTAGCTGTCATATTTCAGTTAATTGAATTATTGTAATTAGACTGTTGATTTTCCAAAACGGTCCTCACTGAGGAACCGAAGAGCCATATTGTAATATGTATAAATTGTATTCTCCGGATGTAGAAAGGAAGGGGGAGAGAAAAGAGGAATAAGAGGAGAAATTTCCGCAATAGACTCTGTGTATTGAGCAATTGCTTCTGGTTGAATAAAATTCAAGTCCTATTGATTTCCAAACTACCTGTATTTATATTTGTGAAGAAATTGGTTTAACTGTGAAGTGATTGGACTCTGTATATATATATTTGTTGAAATAACCTGCCGCATAGGTTTTGTATCCCTCGGTCCATTATTTCTCTTAAATTTATTCGAAAATACCCTGTAAACTCAATGCTACCCACAGGCGAGGTCTGTGTAGAGAAATTGTGGTTGTGAACGCGTTTAATTGGAAGATTCCCACTTTGTAAGGAAATAGAGTTGTTGCTTCGAATCGTAACTGCGGTTTAGGCGTGAGTTAGAGAACGAGGAGGATTGTGCAACCGGAGTGAACCATAGTTAAACACTATGAAAAAACCGCAAGTGGTTTTGAAAAGTGGTTTGCCCATATCACACCACTTTTGGTGAAAAGGCGGTATTTTCTGGATTGGATCGATTCCATAGAGCCTTCAAAACGTGGCACCAGACAGGAGTACAAAACCTCCTTCCCGTATTCTCATCGCGCGTTAAATTCCGGCGCTGGAGGCCGAGCGATATTGACGAGAGCCGTCGATCCGGGGAAGAGTCATCGGACGGTAGTCGCCTGACGGAGATGCACGAGGTTTAACCAAGGTACGGGGCATACATTTGATTGGCTATTGGACGTAGAAGTGGGCCCAGAGCGAAAGTTCTATTGTAAAGTTTGATCTACAAAGCGTGGAGTATTAATATAAGTTCGAAGATTAATACAAAGTTTCGAAAGGCATACTTTAAGGTTTGGGAATACAAATTAAAGTTTAAACACCTTGGATAGTATTATCGAATTCTACTAATTTGATAATTAACAAAAATAAATAGACCACGTGGAGCAAGGGAAAAGTAAGCAGAGCCATGTCACGGTTGACCAACTCTCCTTGGGGTCGACTTTCAGCATTGTTGCATCATTTGTGGTATCAAAGCTGTTGCCTGAAGCTGTTCTGCTGACATGGCAATCCGAGTTGGTAGAGGTGCTGGCAGAAGAAGACCTGTTTCCAACGCTGAGGTGTTGGGGATGTTGCAGAGGGTCGAGGCCAGAATAGATGCCATGGATTGAAGACAGCCCAGAGATCCTGAAGACATCAGCGAACCTGAGACAGAAGAAGCCGAAGAAAATGTTGAGAGTCCTCCTGACATGAGGCTCCTTAGAACTGTTCTGGGGTCTGCAGTTAAGCCCATAATTGAAGTGTCAAGCTATGCAGGGGGACTAAATCTAGAAGAACTAATTGACTGGATAAATGAAATGAACAAGTTCTTTGATTATGAGGAGATAAGTGAAGATAAAAGGGTCAAGTTTGCAGTAACAAAGCTGAAAGGACATGCTGCACTTTGGTGGGATAGAGTGCAGGCAGAAAGGAGGAGAGTTGGCAAGCAACCTATTAAAAGTTGGACTAGGATGATGGCTAAATTAAAGGGTAAATTATTTCCTAGTGATTACCAGCTGACATTGTATAAGAAAATGCAGAACCTGAGACAGAGGTTGCTGACAGTAAAAGAATACACAGAGGAATTCTACAGAGTAAGCATAAGGGCTGGGTAATTCCAAGACACACCTGAGAAGACTGCCAGATATGTGAATGGTCTCAAGCTGGAGATCCAAGATGAGATCGGTCTCCTATCTCCTAAGACAGTGGAAGAGGCCTATCAGATGGCCTTGAAAGCAGAGGAGAAACTCCTGAGGAAACAGTCTGCCAAGAAGAGAGGTACTTTCCATGGAAAGGGAAGTCAGGGTGGTAGAGGAAAGCCTGCTACACCCAAGGATGGAGCTAATAGTAGCTCACCTCAGAATGCATCTACAGAGGATGATGCAAGGGGCAGAAGGGGTTCTTACAGAGGAAAAGGAAGAGGAGGCAGAGACAGGGGCAGAGGTAGAGAATTGAGGTGTTATAGATGTCAGCAAGTGGGACACAAGCACTATGAATGTCCAGAGAATGTGGGTGCTGGTCCAAGGAATGCTGTTGTTGCCCAGGCTGGAGAAGAAGCAGAAATTGAAGAATAAATTCTTCCAGAGAGGGGAGAATCCTTGGTGGTAAATAAGGTCCTATTGAAGAAAGCCAAAGAGGTCACTGAGCCTGCGCAAAGGAAGACTTTGTTTAGGAGCATCTGCAAAGTCCAAGGTAAATGCTGTCAACTAGTCATTGATAGTGGCAGCACAAACAATCTAGTTTCCACTAAGGTAATAGAAAAATTGAAGTTGAAGACAAGGGAGCATCCAACTCCCTACAGGGTGTCCTGGCTGCATAAAGGACATCAACTGGTTGTGAAAGAACAGTGTGAGATAGAGCTGCAAATGGGAAAATATAAAGATAAGGTCCTGTGTGATGTAATGCCCATGGATGTGTGTCATATACTGCTGGGTAGACCTTGGCAGTTTGACAGAGTAGCAGTGCATGATGGCAAGAATAACACTTACAAGTTCTTCAAAGATGGGGTACACCATACATTGATTCCCATGGAAGAAGGAGAGCCATCCAGCAGAGTGATTGATCCAAAGACCTTGTTGCTGAGCGGGAAGGAATATCTGCAGTATATAGAAGAAGAAGAGGTAAGCTTTGCTTTAGTTTGAAAACCTAAGGTAGTTCTTACTTCTACAAATATTTCTGATTTACCAGTAGAGATACAAGAGATGTTAGATAATTACTGTGACATTGTTGTGGATGATTTACTTGATGAGATGCCACCTGTGAGAAAAATCAGCCATCAGATAGATTTTATCCCTGGTTCAAATCTGCCAAATAAGGCAGCCTACAGAATGACTCCCAAGGAAAATGAGGAAATCAGGAGACAGGTACAAGAGTTGGTGGACAAGGGGCTGATCAGATAAAGCCTGAGTCCATGTGCAGTACCAGCAGTATTGAGCCCAAAGAAGGATGGAGGCTGGAGGATGTGTACTGATTCCAGAGCAATCAATAAGATCAAAATCAGGTACAGATTCCCTTTGCCCAGGTTTGAGGACTTAATGGAATATTTGAGTGGTGCTAAATATTTCTCAAAGATAGATTTGAAAAGTGGATACCATCAGATTAGAATAAGAGAGGGTGATGAGTGGAAAATTTCCTTTAAAACAAATGAAGGATTATATGAATGGATGGTAATGCCTTTTGGGTTGTCAAATGCACCTAGCACTTTTACGAGACTTATGAATGAAGTATTGAAAGAATTCATTGGTAAATTTGTGATAGTGTATCTGGATGATATATTAGCTTTCAGCAGAACTAGAGAAGAACATTTGAGGCATCTTAATCATGTTTTGAAGAAGCTGCACCAAGAGAAACTGCTCATAAATCTGAAGAAATGCTCATTCATGAAGGAAGAGTTGGTGTATTTGGGGTTTGTTGTTTCTACAGAAGGATTGAAGATGGACCCGGAAAAGGTTAAGGCAATTGTGGAGTGGCCTTCACCCAGGAATGTTTTTGAGGTAAGAAGTTTCCATGGACTTGCTAGTTTTTATAGAAAGTTTATAAGAAACTTCAGTAAGATTAATGCACCCATAATTGAGACAATAAAGAAGAGCAAACAACCATTTAAGTGGACTACTGAAGCAGAAAGAAACTTTAAAGTTCTGAAGCAAAAGATAACTGAGAAGCCTGTTTTGATTCTGCCTGATTTTACTAAACCATTTCAAGTAAAATGTGATGCGAGTGGAGAGGCCATTGGAGTAGTGTTGAGTCAGGATGATAGGCCTGTGGCATATTTCAGTGAAAAGCTGAATGACACTAGAAGAAATTATTCCTCTTATGAGAAGGAATTCTATGCAATTGTTCAAGCATTGAAGAAGTGGAGACATTACTTGATGTCCAGGGAGTTTGTATTATATTCTGACAATCATGCTTTGCAGTACATTGTACAGCAGCCCAAGTTGAAACATAAGCATGCTAAATGGGTTGAGTATCTCCAAAGTTTTAATTTTGCTTTGAAACGTATAAGTGGCCAAGCCAATAAAGTAGCTGATGCTTTGAGTAGGAGGCACATGCTTGTTCAAGAAACTAATTTTGAAGTTGTAGGGTTTGATTTTCTCAAGGAATTGTATAAAACCGATCCTGAATTTAAGGAGGCATTTGAGGCATGTGGTAACCCTGTTTTAACAGATAGAAGCTAGTGGCTAGATTATTTCCTGCAGGAGGACTTGTTATTCAGAAGAAACCAACTGTGTGTGCCAAAATGCTCCATGAGAGAAAATTTGATCAAAGAGAAGCATAGTGGTGGACTTGCTGGACACTTTGGTACTGATAAGACTTATGAACATCTGAGTCACTTTTATTTCTGGCCCAAGATGAGAACATAAGTGGACAAGTTTGTGAAGAATTTTAAAATCTGCCAGTATTCCAAAGGAAGGAGCCAGAATGCAAGATTGTACACTCCCTTGCCTATTCCAGACAGGCATTGGGACATGGTGAGTATGGATTTTGTTCTAGGATTGCCCAAGACTTAGAGAGGAAATGATGCAGTCTTTTTTGTAGTGGACAGATACTCCAAAATGGCACATTTTATTCCATGTTATAAAACTAGTGATGCCACCCATGTTGCTAACTTGTTCTTCAAAGAAGTTGTTAGATTGCATGGGTTGCCCAAGAGTATTATTTCAGATAGAGACACCAGATTTGTGGGTCATTTTTGGAGGACACTGTGGAAGAAAATTGGTACCAAACTGAGTTTCAGCTCAGCTTATCATCCCCATACTGATGGACAAACTGAGGTAGTGAATAGGAGTCTGGGAAATTTGTTGAGGAGTCTTGCATGAGAGCATCCCAAGCAGTGGGATCATATTTTTCCCCAGGCAGAATATTCATATAATGACTCACCAAATAGGAGCATAGGGCAGATTCCATTTCATATTTTGTATGGAATGCACCCCAGAGGAATATCAGAGTTAAGGAATCTGGGAAGAGCAGAGCTGAGAAGTGCAGATGGTGAGGAATTTGCTTCAGAGATCCAGGCCATACATGAACAAGTGAAACAACAACTACAAAGCAGCAGCATCAGATACAAAATTAGGGCAGACTTGAGCAGAAAATAAGTTCACTTTGAAGAAGGAGATATGGTTTTGGCACACTTGAGAAAGGAGAGATTCCCAAAGAAGCAGTACAATAAATTGAAGTTCAAAAAGATTGGGTCATGCAAGATAATTAGGAAGTTTTCTGCAAATTCTTATGAGATTGAATTACCTCCTGATGTTGGAATATCTCCCATTTTTAATGTTGTAGATTTGTAAAAGTATGAGGATGATGGTGCAGAAGAAAGATTAGCAGACAAGGAACATATTGAGTGGAAAGAGCAGCTACCCCCAGCACAACCATTGCAACCAGAGAAGATATTGGATAAAAGACCATTCAGAAGAACCAGAGGACAAGAGTACTTTCAGTACTTGATCAAATGGAAGGATAAGCCAGAGGAAGATGCCATCTGGATGACTGAAGAAATGTTGCAGAAGATAGGCAGATCAGTGGAAGAGCTCATGTACAGGAGCCCATGAATAAGATTGCCCTCGGGAGTCTAATGCAGGGGCTTTAGAAACTAGCCAACAATTTAGGAGGTTTGTCCACATGTTGTGGCTAGGAGGGTTTGAAACATTTGAATTGTTACAGCTAGGTGTCAATACCTTAGCTGATTGTATTATTAGATCAATTAGAGTTGTAGAAGTCGAATAGCTCAGTTAGTCTAGCTGTCATATTTCAGTTAATTGAATTATTGTAATTAGACTGTTGATTTTCCAAAACGGTCCTCACTGAGGAACCAAAGAGCCATATTGTAATATGTATAAATTGTATTCTCCGGATGTAGAAAGGAAGGGGGAGAGAAAAGAGGAAGAAGAGGAGAAATTTCCACAATAGACTCTGTGTGTTGAGAAATTGCTTTTGGTTGAATAAAATTCAAGTCCTGTTGATTTCCAAACTGCCTGTATTTATATTTGTGAAGAAATTGGTTTAACTATGAAGTGATTGGACTCTGTATATATATATTTGTTGAACTAACCTGCCGTATAGGTTCTGTATCCCTCAGTCCATTATTTCTCTTAAATTTATTCGAAAATACCCTGTAAACTCAATGCTACCCACTTGCGAGGTCTGTGCAGAGAAATTGTGGTCGTGAACGCATTTAATTGGAAGATTCCCACTTTGTAAGGAAATAAAGTTGTTTCTTCAAACTGTAACCGCAGTTTAGGTGTGAGTTAGAGAATGAGGGGGATCGTGCAACCGGTGTGAACCATAGTTAAACACTGTGCAAAAACCGCGAGTGGTTTTCCCATATCGCACCACTTTTGGTGAAAAGGCGGTATTTTCTGAATTGGAGCGATTCCATAGAGCCTTCGACACGTGGCATCGGACAAGAGTACAAAACCGCCTTCCCATATTCTCATCGCGCGTTAAATTCTGGCGCTGGAGGTCGAGCGATATTGATGAGAGCCATCGATCCGGGGAAGAGTCATCAGACGGTGGTCGCCTGACGGAGATGCACGAGGTTTAACCAAGGTACGGGGCGTACATTTGATTGGCTATTGGACGTAGAAGTGGGCCCAGAGCGAAAGTTCTATTGTAAAGTTTGATTTACAAAGCGTGGAGTATTAATATAAGTTCGAAGATTAATACAAAGTTTCGAAAGGCATAATTTAAGGTTCGGGAATACAAATTAAAGTTTAAACACCTTGGATAGTATTATCAAATTCTACGAATTTGATAATTAACAAAAATAAATAGACCACGTGGAGCAAGGGAAAAGTAAACAGAGCCACGTCACGGTTGACCAGCTCTCCTTTGGGTCAAATTTCAGTGTTGTTGTGTCATGGTGGAGGCTTTTGCTCAACTGAGGGAAACAGGGGGCCTTGAGGTACCCCCGACGACTGGCTCCGGAGAACAGAGCACTACGGGGACCTTGATTGAGGAATGGCTTCAGTTGTTCCTCAAGATTGTTGATAATTCCTCGATGCGGGACCAGCTCAAGCGTACTCTGCAGGACACACTGCAGGGGAATACAGGGCCGAGGGAACCTGTGGACACAGCACCCCAGTATTTGCAGCAGGTCAAGCGGAACAAGGAACGAACGGGAAAAGAGTTCCGGCTTAATACGCAGGTTGCGGGATTCCAGATCAGCGACACTATGCTTGACTTAGGATCTGACGTCAACATCCTGCCATGGAAGACGTGGGAGGCTCTGGGAAGGCCACGACTGACCTACTCGCCGATCCAGCTTCGAATGGAAAATCAGTACTGCATTGTGCCAATCGGCTGACTCGAAGGGGTTAAGGTCGACATTGCGGGGGTGAAGACTTACATGGATTTTGAGGTTATTGATATTATGGGAGACAAGGATCCTTACCCCACCCTGCTAGGCATCGATTGGGCTTTTGAGAATTACGCCATCATTGACCTCAAAAAGGAGCTGATGATGTTCGAGGACGGAGAGGTCTAGGTCACTCAGCCCCTTGACCCATATCAAGGCCTGCGATATACCAAAACTGTGGACAACCAGGAGGATGCTCAGATGATGGACCACCTTTATCAGATGACTGTCGGGAAGTAGGAGGACTATATCAACTCGACCGCAACTGGCTCCGTCAGTTGGCGCAGTGTCCAGAGCTCGGAGCTGGGCTCAGAACTCGCTTGGGAAGATTGGCAGTAGGGTGGGTACGAGACCAGTACATGGAGATGTGCTGCCATTGCCCAAGTCCGCTGGATTGGGGTTGAATTCAGAGAATACCCCACCCTGTCGAACATGCAGGCTGTCAATACCTTTATCTCCAAGGTGGAGGACATGGTACCAGAAGGACGCAGGATACCACTTTTGGACGTCACACTACAATCCACATTAGCGAGGTGGTGGAGGAACCACCGCAACATCCTGTCGCGGTGGAGTTGCGTGGCGAAAGCTTTGCGGGCGCGGTTCAAAGAAGATGAAGGCCCTCGAAGCAGGCACAGGTACAAAGGGACTTCCGATCCGCGGGACCACCTGAAGAGCTGTGAGGAGCAGTGGCAAGGTCTGGGATACCCGCAGGAGCTGTGGGTACATCGGTTCATTCACTCCTTAGATACCATCCCCTAGGCTTGGTACTTGGAAGAAGAGCGGAAAATATGAACCAGCTCCTAGCAAGAAGTCACGAACAAGTTTGTTCGGTGCTTCTCGTTCGAAGGAGAGACAGAGCTGGTGTCCCGGGCACTATAAGCTATCAAGGGGGTACTTTTTCTCTGCGACCCAGAGCTCGATGGGGGCACGGTTGCATCACGTCCTGAGGCCAGGTGCGAGTTGGCTTGCCAACGGATTAACGATGATCCAAATGATGACAGTCTGGAGGACCTCAGGCACCTATATTTCAAAGAGAAGGAAGGCGAGCAGAACATCAATGAAGAACCAACTACTGAAGGCATCCATTTACAGCTGCTAAAGACAAAGAAGTTGAACATAGGTACGGAGGAAAAACCCAAGCTGGCTACATTTGGGGATTACTGGGACGAGGAGACGACAAAGGAAATTTTCAGCCTCCTCCAGGAGTATGAAGACTTATTCCCTTCGTCGGTTGCAGATTTGAAAGGTATCAAAGGTTCCCTCGAGGAAATGTGTATTGTGCTGAAACCGGATGCCAGGCCCGTAGAGCATAGACCCTATCGGTTGAACCCATAGATCAAAGAAAAGGTCAAGATGGAGATTGACAAGATGCTGGCCACAGGTCTCATCTTTCTAGTGGAAGAAGCAGAGTGGGTGAGTCCCATCGTCATTTAGAATAATAAGGACAAGGCAGAGATATGCGTCTGTGTCGACTACTGGAGTCTGAACAGTGCCTGCATCCATGATCCGTTTCCCACTCCTTTCAGTGACGAAGTATTGGATCACGTTGCGGGAAAAAAAGCTTACTCCTTCACTGATGGGTTTTCAGGTTATCATCAGGTGCGCATTTCGGAAGAAGACAAGACGAAGACGATGTTCACCATTGAGTGGGGGTCGTTCGCATACAACGTGATGCCATTTGGCTTGAAGAATGCCCTGGCTGTGTTTTCCCGGATCGTCATCGCTGCTTTCCGGGAGTATATCCACAAGTTCCTGGAAGTCTACATGGACGATTGGACCGTCTACAGTCTACTGAAGAAACACGCCACCCTATTGCGCGTCATGTTCGATCGGTGCTTCCAGTTGCAGATTTCCTTGAACTTGAAGAAATGTATTTTTGCAGTTCCTTTCGGCACACTGTTAGGACACGTGGTGTGCAAGCAAGGACTTTGTGTCGACCCCACCAAAGTCGCAGTGATTTTCCACATGGAAGCCCCTGAAACGGTGAAGCAGTTGCAGGCACTGCTTGGGCACATGGGATATTATAGGCGGTTTATCCGAAATTGCACGAAGATCACTGCCCCTTTAGAAAAGCTATTGCAGAAGTCTGAAGTATTCCAGTGGATGGAGGAGTGTCGGATGGCCCTCGACACTCTGAAGGAAAAGCTGGCAATGGCGCCTATTATTGTTCACCCAGACTGGGACAAGCAGTTCCATGTGCATATTGACGCTTCCAATATTGCACTTGGGGCTGTTTTGGCGCATCCCGGAGAGACGATAGTCGACCATCCAGTCTACTTCGCCAGCCGCAAATTATCTAATACAGAAAAAAACTACACCACTACGGAGAGGGAGGCCTTGGAAATGGTGTACTCGCTCCAGAAGTTCCGCCACTACCTTCTGGGTGGCAAATTTAAGTTCTTTACGGATCACTCTGCATTGAAGTACTTGGTGAATAAGCCGGTGTTGGAAGGATGGATCTGTCACTGGCTTCTAATCTTCCAAGAATTCACGTTTGAGGTGATTGTCAAGCCTGAGAGGTTGAACGTCGGGCCCAATCACTTATCCAGGTTAGAGACAGGGGAGAACGATGACTCTCTTGATGATCAACTGCAGGATGCTGACCTCTTTCGAGTCAAAGCTATACCGGACTACTTGGCTGACATTGCCACCTATTTGACCACGAGGCAGTGCCCTCAGCACTACACCTCGCTCCAGAAATGACACTTGGTCATCCGCGCCGCCGAATACCAACTGATTGTGGGGCAACTATACAAACTGGGCCTTGATGAGGTACTACGAAGATGCATACTTGACCACGAGCGTGAAGCTGTGATGTGGGAATGCCACAGCGGTGTTGCGGGAGGGCATGTGGGAGAAAAACCCACTACGAGGAAGGTACTCCAGGCTGGACTATGGTGGCCGACGGTCCATGCAGATTGTAAGACATTTGTGAAGTGATGTGATGTCTGTCAGCGAACGAGGAGGCCCTCTCACAGGGACGAGCTTCCGCTACACCTAGTGCATGTGTTGCGGCCATTCGAGAAGTGGGCTGTCGACTTTGTAGGTCCCATAGCCCCGATTGCCAGGCACTCCAAGGCCCGCTACATCATTACCGCAACTGACTACCTCACCAAGTGGGCTGAGGCAGCAGCGGTACACGACTGCACGGTGGATACAGCAGCACGGTTCATCTTTGAACACATCATCAGCAGGTTTGGCTGCCCACGAAGCTTAACCAGCGATCAAGGTACGCATTTCATTAATGACATGGTCAAGTTGCTGCTGGACACATTTATGATTCAACATCACAAGAGCATCCCGTACCACCCGGAGGCCAATGGTACTGTTGAAGCATTTAATAAAATTCTGGAAAAGGGGCTAACAAAGATCTGCAATGCCCAACGGGATGACTGGGATGAGTGGCTACCAGCTGCACTTTGGGCCTACTGGACTACGGTGAAGCGTTTGACCAATCAGACACCTTTCCAGCTAGTGTATGGCTGGGAAGTTGTGGTTCCCTCCGCATTCACTGTACCAAGTCTTTTAATTGCCACATCCCTCCAGTTCTCGGAAGAGGAGTCACTTCAGGAACGCCTCCACGAACTACAAGAACTGTACGAGGCCGAGTTTCTGACCGAATTTCACCAGAAGGTTCAGAAGGACAGGCAGAAAGCGTGGCACGACCGCCACATCAAGAGAAAAACATTCCAGGTTGGCGGTAAGGTCCTCTTATATGACAGCAGGTTTTAGAAGTTTCCAGGAAAGCTGCAGATGCACTGGCTGGGACCTTACTTAGTCATTGAAATTTGAGATTCTAGAGCCGTTCGGTTGGCTCAGCTGGATGGTACTGTTTTATCTGGGTGGGTGAATGGCACACGCCTGAAACCCTACCAGGAGTAAGTACCTCTCACTTGTCACCAATAACTCTCGCACCCGAGAGCACCCGTAGAGTAGCGTAGCTGAATAACTCTCCCGCAACCAGGATGAGCATAGGTAGTCTTTTCCTTTTCTGCATATCTTGTCAATCACCGCTCTGTTGTGGGGACCACACCACAACTGACTGTGGTCGGGGAGGGGAGTGTCCAGCGTGTCATCCCTGTAGGATTCATAAACGTGTTAGCGTCAGTCCAAGTCATTTAGTCAGTACTCGTGTCAGTCTGTAGGATCGTCTAGATTTGAATCATAAATTACCATAATTGGAAGTAACCTCACCATAATCATTCTGCCATCATCCGCAGTAACCTCGACCGTCGCGTTCGCCCACTGCCCCATGCCACCGTCAGCAACTGTAAAAATACACATTGACATGCGATTGATCACACAATCATCGCAGAGAATAATGCCAGCCGGAATTAACTCGTTATGGGGTCTCATCAACTTCACTCGTGCCAGGAAATTCCATAACTTCCATGGAAAAAAGAACGAGAATGTCGGAGCAGTTAGAATTAGCAATTGTAGCAGAGCCAGAGCAGCAGAACGATCCAGACGCACAGCACCAAGAAAGGACACCGAGACGCATTTTTCACATCTATCAGCACCGAGAAAAAATGCCAAAGGCCCTCCCATCCATCCTCGAACCAGAGCTCGACAGTAGGATCCACAAGACAGAGTCCCTGGTTGGGAAATACGACAATGCAGCCTTGATAGATGCCAACCTTTCTGACTCTTCCGAATTCCTGGCACTCAACTGGTAGGTGTATATGGAGCACTACTACAGCACAGCCGGGCACATAGCCAACAGAATTTTACCAGCGTTCCGGGGCCTTCAGCAATATTCTCTCATGAATTTATGAAATCTTCTGGTCTTCGGGACCATCGGACCGGTGTTGCAGTGCACTCACTTCTTACTTAGCCACATTCAGAATGGGTCCTTTTGGCTGAATCGGGAAATTCCCATTCATGCTGGAGACATCCATCGTCTGACCAGGCTTTCACAGAATGATGCGGATGTCTCGACTGCATGTCAGACCACTGCCAAGTGAGCGCGGAAGTCAGGAGACGCAGACCTATATAGCAAATATGGCACCTGATGGGGAGGAAAGGGAGCCAAGATCGAGCTTATCAATAAGCCCAAGATTAAATTCGCCTACTACCTTATTGCCAGCAAGACAATGAGGCACTGCATAAAGGGCGAATGCACCCTAGACACTATCTCTATTGCAGAGCACTGCGTTAAGTCCGCCAAGCTGAACTGGTGCTCCTTCCTATTAAAAGAGCTATTTGATGCATGAGAAGAGAATTACAAGCACGCTACCAGCTTCATTTATGGATACTTTTTTGTTGCTTTTTCCATGTGGAAATGGCACACTCCTCTTGTCAGGATACCAGCGGAAATTTTGGAGGGCAAACCTCTCACGATAAAGTTTTTTCCATGGAAGGTGTCGGCTGATCTGAGCACCAAACAGGTGAATGCCAAAGCATTTCAGACCTGGTACAGTTTGATGATGGACGTCGTAACTAGCCAGCAATGGGTGCCCAGAAACCTGTTATATGAATACAGCGAGCAAGTGTGGTTCAGGGTAAGTCACAGGCATACTTGCCTCCGACCCACCTGCGTGCCGGTGGACACCTTCTGCATGACACCGTTGAAATTCCAACTGGAAGATGCCGCCTTCCATAACGGGGTTTGTTCGTGACCGAGGGTCACGATGGAAATTCGCGACGGGATACCCAGGTATGGCTTTGAGCGGATGTTGCCACCGCAACAGCCTGCCGAGACGGACACAGCAGTGCCACCACAAGAACTCCCAGAGCCGCTCGTCCCCATTTTCCGCCACTTCAACACTCAGGTATGCAATTTCAATGCGGCGGCCCAGGTTATTTCAAGCGGTGCTGCTCCGTTCCCTTTATTTTCTGAGTTTCAGCTCACTCGTTCTACCGCGAACCCCCATACAACTCCTCTCACCTCCCCCATCCCTACTGTTCTATTTACCTCTGCAAGTCCAATCATCACCCCGATGGGAGAGAAGGGCCTGACCCCAGATATTAGAAACTCCTCCGGCCAAGCGGGCCCGCACCACCGAAGCAAACCTGGTGGTGGACCTCACTGATGATGATCCACCACTGTTACCAAATACATGGGCGCTAATATAGGAAGAACCCCTTATTGACCCTTCAGAGTTCATTAACATTCGACCCCCATCCACAGTTCCACCTCCATCCACAGTTCCACCTCCACCTACCACCTCATCCGCTCCATCCAATTCATCTGCTACCATGTCCGACCCACTCATCCGAGAACTCTTTGGTGGGGACCACGGGGAAAAATTTGACTCCAGTAATGCAGCAGTAGTACCACCAGTCGACCCCGTGGGAGATCCCCAAGTCTCTCTATCTGCTATATTTACCCAGATGGCTCACATTAATGTCGACTCAGCTGAGGCTTTGCCTGAGCCTACTGTCCCTCCACAAACTGACCATACCGATCAACAGCAATGGCTGGATTTGAATATGGCCGACTCAATGCTCCCACAGACCCTGCCACCATCCCCTCCAGAGTACTTTACTCGATCAATTGCCAGTGGGAAACCTTTGCAAGAAAGGAGGCCGGATCAGGGCACTTCGAGGAGTGCCAACTTAGAAACATGGGGTACGGCTCAGCTGTACTTATTTATCCAAAGGGCGGCCCAGCAAGACGAAAGGATTCATTCTGAGCTACAGCAATGGTGTGACTAGCAGCAGCAACATATTACAACGCTTACTGGACAGCGCAGCCAACTCCTCACCGGAGAGGAACAATTGAAAGATCAGATCAACAACGTCTCCCGAGTGTTTTCAGAGTTTTGGCCAACTGTCGGGGCCCACTATACTTCGCTACTTGTCGACGTCTCAGAGACAAGTGTCGTAGCACAGGCTTTCCACCTCCGGATCGCATTCACTGGTTTCCACAGGGAAAATTAGGAGCTTCAAGCAGCGTTAGTCGCACGGCCAAAGCTGCCCGATCCAACGGTTGTCTATGCAACACAGGTCGTAGCCAAGTAGGTCCAGGCCACTCACATGCAGGAAACTCTCCACTCTACGGCGTGCGAGGCTCATGAAATCCTGAAGGGTATTCAAGAATGCTCACTGGCACTTACCGTCAAAGCGCAGCCAATTTCAGCATAGCTACAACAGGTTTCGAGGGAAATTCAAGAGGCCACGGACCCCGCGAGGTTGGACCAATTATATGCCCAGGCCGATGATCTCGAAGTACAGATCCAACAAATAGAGGCCAATTTAGCCATGGCCAAATGGGTCATTCGTGAGCTCCATCCGCCCCTCCAACGCAGTGCCATGACGATGCAACAGCTGGCCACCGAGGCCGAAAACCAGATTAGCTTGGTGTTCGGGACTGTACCGGCGCACATAGAGGAGGCCGCTGGCACCAATATTGTTGAAGAAACAAATTCACTACTGCAAGGGTGGCAACAAGCTGTGTCGGACTTCACTGAGCTTAAAGCTGTAGCGTTCTGCAGAGTCCCGGAGTTGGGGCCCTTGTTTGAACAACAGATTGAAGGCACACAGCGAGAACAGGCCATGGGAGCTAGCGAGGCGATGGAGATAGAGACTATGATTTGTGATTGACTCGGGGACGAGTCAAGAAACTATGGTTGGGGCCTGTTGGGGCCCTTGTTTTGAAAAAATGGTTTGAATATTTTGAATTTTAAATAAAGGACAGATTTTGGGTTGCGGGATGAAGACACATGGCAGTCGCAACTAAGTCGCAACTACAGAAAGAAGCGGAGCTACCGAATTTGCGAGGGAACAGGGAAATAACTGAAGAAAGTAGATGCATGAGTACAGACGAAGAGAATACACAACAGAAGACAGAAAGCAGAACACACAGACAACAAGAGAGAAGCTGGAAGCAGCTGAAGAAGAACGCAAAGAGGAACTAACAGTTGTGATAGCGGGTGAATAAATAGCAGTCACCTGGCCGAAAGAGGGGAGGATGTGACATGAGAAGGAATGCAGAGCGACTGAAGGAGATCGGGCATGATATCTCTATAGTTCCTAGGTTTCTCTTACTTACCTTTTTATTCTATAAGGCATTTGTATCAGACGTGTAAGCTCTCTTTGCGGAAGCTATGTAACTATGGATTTGGCTGAAGATATCAATACAATTGCAGGTTGCTATCCTACTATGTGATTTATATGGATGCATGATGGTTCTGATAATTTAAAATTTTATTTGCTTAATACCTGTTTACTCTCCGAATATTCCTGTGTATATAACTATGTTTACGCAATCAATTCAATGTTAATCATGAGTTGTGGATCCTTCCCCTGCTATCGATCTGTTCCCCTTTTGCATGTGGTTGCGGCACACCTCGGGTGAGACTCTCTGCTCTCCAGAGTAGGGTGATAATGCCGGCATGGTTCTAGACTACAATGGATTTCTTTGTTGGCCCCAACCTATGAACCTGGGTCTTGCCTGCGAGACCTGTTTCCTCGCCAACAAAATTATACATTTCCTTCCATGAAGTAGTCCTGACATCCTTATTGCATGTTGTGTCTGTGAAGAGTGGATGCATGTCTGGATATTAAAATGCAGTAGCCTCCACAATATTCTTCCCTTTCTTAGTCATTCCGGGTGTTGTTTCCTTCTGAAATTTCTTGAAATTTAGGCAATGGATAAAATAGAATGAAACACAGAGCGAGAGTGAAAGTGGAAATAAAATAACACAATAAATTCTAAAAGAACACAAGGGTGAAGTTTTTATTGCAAAAACGGGCAAAAAGATATGAATCTCCTCGAGCCTTTAAGAGTAAATGCGGTTGAACCTTATTCATTATGTATTAAGGCCTACGTGTGATTCCCTTTACGTCTAATCAAAACATCACATCACAAGTTCCTAAATGATATTTCAAATTGGTGAATTTTAAGTGCGATAATGATCTTGTGATTCTGATAAATTGCAATATTTGAATATTACAAAGTAGGGATATCGCAATATCGCAATATCACAGAGTTCAGAATTGTAATGTTCCAAAATTAGCATGAATCTAATTTGAACATTAATTTTTCTCATGCCATATAGGAGGTGAATAAAATGGGTAAGGATACCCATGAGTAGAAATAAAATCCCTCATAGTGTGAAAGGGATCTATGGAGTAGCTTTATTTTTCACCTTCCAGTGTGAAAAGGGGCAATTGCATGAGGACAAGGTCAAGTTTGACGAAGTCAACAACGCTGCCTAAGAGGGTGTGGCTTGCTTGGGAAGACAACGCAGTTTGAGAGGAAGAAATATTGCTTGTGGAAGAAACCATAATGTGTGGGGTCCAGGGCAAAGAGACATTCACTTTCATAAAAGGAGGAAGAGTCATCCATAGTGAGACATGCTTGAGTATATCGATTTTGGTCTAGAAGACTATTTGCATTCTTTGGTTGTTTTGCTGATTTGCAGTGCTATTTAGAACGAGGGATTCCTGTTTAGGATTTCCTCTCCTTCTTGAGAGGCCTCTTGAAGTATTTCACTTCATTTCTACACATCTTGGCTCAAGGACAAAGCCACTTCCTTCAGTCACTGCATTATTTCTGCTGAAGTATAACGTAGTGTTGCTGGGTGTTGCAGTGGAGGGTTCCACAACACCATTCCTTGGCTCATCTTTCAGAGGAGGGAGCCTCTATTCCTCGGGAAGGTTAGTGAGGAAGGGTTTTGAGCTGATTTTCATATCTTGGCATCAGGCCAAGCATGTCCCATCATCAATAGCGTAGTCCCTTCTCCATACTGCGTTATTTCAGTGTGTATCTGCAGCGGGGGTTTGCACCACTATTTTGGAGGGTGAGATCTTTAGTGTTAGGATCAGCCTATCACTTGAGAGATCTATTGGAGGAGGTCTATTTGATATTGTGCATCATCTACATCCATCTCCTTCTATTTTTTGAGTTGCATCTGCTGCCCAACAACTCCGACATTTCTGCAGATTTTCCATTTGTACATATATTTCAGCCAATCCTCTTAAGGATTTTCAGGGGTTGAGAGCTTGCTCCCCAACATTTCTTGAGCTTATATTGCCATATCATTGTATTATCTATTATTATGTTGCAATTTCTCCTATAAACTGCGCTGATATAGCCAGGGCTTCCTTCATGTAGCAATGTTTACCATTTATCATGTATATGTTCCATTGAGGATGTATTGCTTTGCTTAAGTGACTCTTTCCTCAAGGATTTGTATACTATTGTTGCTACAATATAAATTTGTTGGCTATTTACATCTTCATGTGCCAAGGCTTATTAAAATAATGCTGTCATTCCATTTTATGTTCATACATTGTTGCAGTCCCTTCATTGGGCACTTTTTCAAGACAACTAGGTGTGGGAGACCTATTTAACCCACCTAGAGGGATTTCTTTGGAGCCTCATCTTGGATTCCGGTCTTAGATACATTGATCTAAGGGATCTAGGTCCTAGTTTCAATTCCTGTAGCAGTCATTCCTATAAAATGCGTTTTCCAGTCATGCCTTGCTAGCTGTTCCAAATTTGGAATATTAAAGGAATAGGCCAATTCAAAATCATTTATTTTTTGCGATGTGAGATGAGTGGAATACTTATTTTTTTTCATGTGATTTTCATTACATGGAATATTATTCCATAAATACAAATTTTTGTTTTTATAAATAATACTTTTAGAGCCTTTTAAGTTTAAATAAAAATGTTATCATTGCGTTTGGTATTTTAAATCATTTTCTTTTATCACATTTCGTGGATTTCGACTTACGACTAATCTTTGTTACTTTTGGATTCTCCAATTAGCATTAAAGCTAGAATGCTTGGTCCTAAGTGACTTGGATCGATATCTTAATATTGTCCAAGGTTTCAAAAAGAAAACTCTTATTTGTTAAGTCTTTTGATTTTTTTTTTGAAGGGTCCCCATTTATTATTATAATGTTAAATATTATAAAATAATTGGGGGGGTTTTTGAATAGTACAATAGTAGTGTAGATGAGAATTTCCACATGAAATAATTCAAAATGGTCACATACATGTATTCATTTGTGCATCAAGAACACTCCCATGAATACCCACTGACATCTATCTCCACTTCGAAGGCTGCTTCAAGTCTAGTAATCTTAAAAATGGTGCTTGACTGATCTTCTTATTTAAATTATAAATGGCCCTTTGACAACCCCTTTCCCCATTGGAAACTCTTCCCACTCACTGTTATGGTGTGGAGTGGTTCTACTACTATTGAAAACGAGGTATGTATTTCCTCAAGTATTTTCTTGCCCCAATGAAACTCTTGACCTCATAAACATTAGTAAGCATTACCCACTCCATGATGGCCTTTATCTCGGCACACTAGTACATATGGGTGGAATATATGATTCTATACTACGAAAATTTGATTGTACTCACAAATTTTACTTGAATTGTTTGTATTTTTTTACTTAAGACCTGACTTTCATCGGATATCTAATGAACATAACTATTGTCGGCTATATGACGATATGTTAGTAGGATATTCGATGATAATTTTGTTTTATGGATATCTGAAGAAAATGAAACTCCTGACCTCATAAACATTAGTAAGCATTACCCACTCCATGATGGCCTTTATCTCGGTACACTAGTACATATGGGTGGAATATATGATTCCATACTACGAAAATTTGATTGTACTGACAAATTTTACTTGAATTGTTTGTATTTTTTTACATAAGACTTGACTTTCATCGGATATCTAATGAACATAACTATTGTCGGTTATATGACGATATGTTAGTAGGATATTCGATGATAATTGTGTTTTATGGATATCCGAAGAAAATTTAATGTTAGTTGAATATCTGATGAACATTCAATTTTAATTGGATATCTGACATTTCACCAGGTCAATTATCTATTTGTCGGAGTACCAACGTTTCACAATAATGTTTCATAGATAATAAAAAAATTTAAAAATTTAAAAACCAAATTATTTCAAAATTCATAAAAAAAATTATAAATTATTGTGTTTTATTCTTCCCATGAAAACCCTTTCATTTCAAATTCCATAAAATTCATTTAACTTCATAACTGTAAAATTTAAAAAAAAAGTATGTTGACAAGGCTTGAAACCCTTGGGAAGCCCTAGAAGAGTTCCGTTTTTTTTATCCTTAGTAGGCATTGTGAATATTTATCTAGACTTATGGAGGAACACAATAGAATACATATATAAACATACACATAGATATGCATCATAAATAAATCTTCATTTCATTAATATCAAAGAAATGAAAGATGCTTACAAACAAAATGGAAATAAACTATCTCGGGTGATGGTAGCTTATCATTGAGGAGAGATGTGGTGGCTACATGCCTCTAAACTGTGTTACAATGAGGCTCAAGGGCCTTTTTATTATTCAACAACAAGGGAAAGCTCTAAACAACCAAAACCATAACCCCAAACGCCAAGAGTTTGCGGGCTGCACTAGGGTTAGTTGGGCAACCAATTTCTTAGGGTCGTAAATTGGTCATATGATATTTGTTTTTGTTTGGAGCGTGTGATACCTTGTTGGAAATATCTCTTTTGTGTACTATAGGATTTTTTTTGGACCCTTTCCCATGTTCATGGGCTTGTTGCAGACCTAAAAAAAAATCATTTTGGGGGTTAAAACAACTTCATATGTTCAGGACTCGAAAACTACTAAAAATAGTAAATGATGTCATAATCAAGGAAACATATGAAACTGATTAGGGGTTTAGGTGGAATAGGTGTTGGACACCAATATCCACCTAGATCACTACTCCCCACTTAGGAAGAAATGGTCCCCATTTCATGCAGAGCCTCCATTTGGTGAGGAATTTTTTGTTGAACATAGTCCTTGGTGAACCACTTGCTTTGGTGAAGGATTTGGCCCTCTTTGAAAACTCAATATAGTTTGATCCTCTGTTGTTGAGTGTTATTGATCTTTGTGTCCATGATACTTTCAGTTTTTCCATATTCAATGCAGCTTGGGTTGAGATTTGTTGGTTTTAGTTGCTCAGAAATGTTGGACGTGTCCAACAATAGGGGAAAGTATGGCCGCAATTGGTCCACATTAAATATTGGGTGCAGGCTAAGGAACGGTTGAATGATGAGATCGAAGGAATTGTCCCCTATATCCTTGAGGATGGTGTACGACCCGTACTGGAGTGGGTGAAGCTTGCGGTGGGGCCCATCGAGTTGTTCCTTATGCAAATGTAACCAAATTTTTTCACCCACTTGGAACTTATGTGGTACCTGATGTTGATCATGACACTTGTTGGCTTGAGGGGTTCTGGCCCAAGTTTAAAGTTTATCGTGCAACCAACAAACCCTCCAACTACTAGCCCTTTCGGAAATGACCTGCTTGCGCAAAACAAAGTCTCACCTAAAGTTGTATGGGGGGTGCTAGAACCAATTTTCCACACCCTGAGGAAGAAAATAATGTAGTGGCCCTAAACACATTGATTGCATACTTATACAGATCTTAAAAGATATGCGTAATTATCACATAACAGAATCGCAGATTACTTTGTTGCAGATATACCATAACCAGATCCAAATCTATATAATGTGTAATCAATATAAATTCATGCATAAATAACATATGTATTTGCGCAGATACAAGTAAGAAAAACAGAAGTAAAGCGATCTTAAGACAGAAACAGTAAATAGATAACTCAAATAAATAACACAGTGCTTTCGCTAAAATTAGTACGTGTATTAGATTCATAGCAATTCAGTACATCAGAATTTCCCTTACACTTCACCCTTCCACACACATAGCCAGCAGAGTCCGCACACAGCCAAAAGGAGCCTTTCTACCCAACCCAAAATAAATCCCTTACAAAAGTATCACAGAAACATAAAAACTTAGATCCAAAACATGAATAATTAATGACTACTTCCTTAGACTCGATCTATGTATTTATATCTAATCTAGCATGTAGATACTATGGTATCAAAACATGGTTTGAGGCCCACAGTTTACCCTTAAAGCCCTTTTACATAAATGAGAGACTTTGACCCACCCCAAAGCCCCTTGACCTTCCCACATAGCATGCATATACAAAACTTATACAAAAAGACATAAAAAAGTGTACCCCAGGGGACCCCGCTCCAATAGGTACCATTTGGCATAATGTTGGGTCATGTGGTTTGTAAGCAGGGATTGATGGTAGATCCCACGAAGATTGTTGTTATTATAAACTTGGATCCACCTAAGACAGTAATACAACTGCGCACGACACTTGGAAACATTGGCTATTACAAAATTTTTATAAAGGGGCATGCATAGATAGCTACACCAATGCAGAAGTTATTGAAGAAACATGTCACTTTTCAATGGGATGACGAATTCCAAAAGAGTCTCGACATACTAAATGAGAAGATGGTGAATGCACCTATTCTAGTTTTCCCATACTGGAATAAGGAATTTCATGTACATGTTGATGCATCATGCATAACATTGGGTATAGTAACGACACAACCAGGAGCAGTAGAAATTGATCACCCCATAGATTTTGCAAGTAGAAAACTATCCAAGGTGGAAAATAACTATTCTACAACAAAAAAAGAAGGGTTAGCTATGGTCTATGCATTACATAAGATTAGGCATTATTTTTTGAGAGTGGACTTCAAGATGTTCACTGATCTCTCTACACTGAAGTATTTGGTGAATAACCATGTTTTAGGAGGAAACATATGTTGATGGTTGGTTTTGTTCCAGGAGTATGATTTTGAAGTTGTAGTCAAACCAAAAAGATTGAATTCTGGGCATAATCATCTGTCAAGGATAGATACAGGAGAATAACCCACAAGTATCGAGGATAAATTTCCCAACAAGCAGTCATTCACAATCAGAGTCACATATGACCACTTCATGGACATTACTCAGTTTTTTTCCACAGGAATGGCACCAGCAGAGTACACTACACAAAAAAATAAGGAGTTGGTAGTCAAGGAAGAAGATTTATCATTGATTGTAGGAAACTTGTACAAAATGGGATTAGATGAAATAATACACAGATACGTCCCTGAGCATGAAAGGCAAAGTATCTTTGTAGAAGCTCATGGAGGGTTTGGAGGATGAAATTATGTAGGAAAGGCCACTGTGCAGTAGATCTTGAGAGTTGGGTTATGGTGGCCCATAGTGCATAAGGATGCAAAGGAGTTTTTTCGATTTCATTTTAACTGTGCCAAATATTTATGCAAGGAGTTTTTGGAGGACTACTGAGAAGCGCAGGAAGAAGGAAAATCTTTCCATTACACATAGTTTCTCTTGAGCATCATGTTATTAGCATGGAAGGAACTAGTGGATTCCCAATTTCCCACAATTGAACTAGATGTTTGAGAAACTGCATGTACACCTCACTATGGTTTTCAAAGGAGCAGACGTGGTCACAAGAAAACAATTTTTTCTGGGTATTGATGGAAATGGACTTGCACATGGTGGTGAATCAACATCCCAGGCTGTTGCCTAGGCTATATGAATAGTATCGAAACATTGTAGATTTCAATGTTGATAGGGTATATGTTAAAGCCAAAAAGAATCTGATGGCATAATGTAATCCTCTATCATATATGGTCACCTAAGATGACCTTGTCAACAAAATAAAGTGTTGGTCAATGGAGTGGATG
>JAXQQM020058369.1:0-41706 GCA_034641835.2 Pinus albicaulis
AGCAAAGAAACTACAGGCCGTTTACTTGTGACTACTTTTGACGGCACTCCAATCCAATCTTCAGAGAGAGAGTTATTGAACTTTTCCCACGATCACCTCTTTGAGATGAAATTCAGGAGCCTGAAAAAGCACTACCTTCCACAGATCATATCTCCAAAAATATTGCGAACCAAGCTCTGAAATTTTTTTATGAATTTCCTCAGGATTTCAGATTCTCACCATATGAATTTCAGATTCTGAACCTTTGTAGAAAAAAATTTATAGCGCAAATGCCACGATGACCTGTTTAGGAGCCTGAAAACAATACCTGACTTCCACAGATCATATCTCTGAAATTATTGTGAAAAAAACTCTGAAATTTTTATACAATCTTCCTCAGGATTTTTTCTTCGCACCCTAAAAATTTCAGCTTCTGAAACTTCGTAGAAAAAAAGTTATAGCGAAAATGCCACGATGACCTGTTTGGAGCAGCGAAACCCTAGAATCCAAAGCTCTGATACCAAATGTTGTGTAACCAGCTCCAAATATAGAAGAAAAGAGATATCAACGCCTTAGAAATAAGCCACTTCGAGGGGGAAACCTCCAATACATTACATAAATGAACAATTCTTGGATGATACAATTTACAAAACCTCCTTTCTATATATAGGAGTCCATGGGGCCATAATGTAATCTTAGTGGGCCACAATGTAATCCTAGCCGACCTAACAATAATAATTTAAGGGCACAATAATAACAAAATGGGGGTTACAAGGGTACAATAATAACAATAAGGGGTTTACACTAACAATAATAAGGGGCTATACTAGTGATATAGGGACCTAACACGAGACTTTGGATCTGCTAATCAAAAGCAAGGGAAAGGTGCCCCCAAACCGCAGAACAAAGGACAAAGCCAAGGCATGGTGGCCCAAGACAACCTGCCAAAGACACAAGCAAAGAACAACACCGCGAAGCCAAAGAAGGACATGAGAAAGTGGTGTGAGTTCCATAATAGCTCCACTCACAACACAAGTCAATGTCGGTCCAAGCAGTCGCTGGTGGCAGAGATGAGGGCTTCTAAATCAGATGCATGCTCCAACTCTAAATCATAACCTGACAAGGTGAATGACAAAGGGAAATAGATTATTGATGCAGAGCCCAATGCCATTGTTGCCACCATTAAGATCCAGAAGGAGGAACCAGAAGATCCAAAGGAGGCAGAGTGTCTCTTCCACTCCCAGATGTGGGTAAATGGTTCCCTGCTATGGTTCATTGTCGACAATGGGAGCCAAAAGAACCTCATTTTAGTAGATGTCATGAATCGGTTGGGATTGCCGACCACAACGCACCCACAACCATACACCATCGAGTGGCTTCACCAAGGACGGGATCTCCGCGTCAGCCAGCAATGTTTCCTTCCCTATAACATCAAGCCCTTCACAGATGAGGTATTGTGTGACATTGCTCCTATTGATGTTTCTGATGTATTATTAGGCCAACCATACTTGTGGAAGCGACATGCTGTGTATGAGTCCCAGCCTCGCGCTGTTATTGTTAGTTTGGGAAATAAATTGTACAGGATACCAGAGGTACCACTGCCTCCCACTATCTCTTTGGTTACTGCAAAACAATGTAGTAAGGTCATTTCCAAAACAAGGAAGTTTTTTTTCCTGATGATCTGCCCCCAGGGCAAGAAGAAGACTATGGCCATGACCTATAGACATGTATCCTCTGCATGACAACAACAAATGGACAAGGTTTTGGAGGAGTACGGGGACATCTTCACCTCACCCATAGGGGTGCCTCTACACTGTCAGGTCAAGCACCCCATTGACCTGACCCCAGGTGCACCACTACCCAATGGACTAATCTATAGGCACTATGTTCTAGAGAATGATGAAATCAAGAGGCAGATTCAGGAGCTGTTGTAGAAAGGTCACATTCGGCCAAGTTCATCGCCCTGTGGGAGCCTGATCATGTTGGTACAGAAGAAGGATGGTAATTAGAGACTCTGTATTGATTTACGGGCACTGAACAATATCATTGTCTGGAATAGGTACCCGATAACATGAATTGATGACCTTCTGGACCAACTCAAAGGGGAAAAATATTTCAGCAACATCGACTTGAAGTCTGGGTATCACCAGGTACCAATCAAACCCTTTGATGTGTGGAAGACTGCCTTCAAAGCCAAGGATGGCCTTTTCGAATGGCTCCTCATGCCTTTCCGATTGACAAATTCTCCCACAATCTTCATGAGGTTGATGGATGATATCTTGCATCCATTCACCAACTCATTTGTAGTGGTATACTTGGATGACATTCTGATCTTCAACTAGACTTGGGAAGAGCACCTCCACCACATCCGAGAATTCCTCCAAACACTGCGGCAACACAAGTTGTGTGCTAATTTGGAGAAGTGCACTTTTGGCATGACCCAGGTTCAATATCTGGGATACATTATTGATGAAAGGGGGGTGCATGTGGATCTAGCCAAGATCCAAGTCATTCGAGATTGGCCAGCCCCAACCACCCTGACAGAGCTTCGCAGCTTTCTGGGTCTTGCTAATTTCTACCGCAGGTGCGTGTTGGGATTCTCTCATATCACTTGGCCCTTGAGTCAAGTCACCAAGGGAGGAGTGAAAGAAAAAAAAAATTTGGTCGAAATCTCAACAAAAGGCGTTCGTAGAATTGAAACATCGCCTTTGTTCTACCCTAGTGCTCACATTACTAGACTTGCAACAACCATTTGAGATCGAGACAGATGCCTCTAACTATGATATTGGGGTAGTTCTTACTCAACAGGGGCATACAATGGCATATCACAGTGAGACATTGTCTGACACAGTTCGAAAGTATCTCACTTATGACAAAGAAATGAATTCCATTGTGCAAGCTTGTTGACAATGGAAGCATTACATTTTGGGGAAGGAGACAATCATCCACACAAACCACCGACCCCTGCAATTCATACAGACACAAGGGAAGTTACAGAATAATCGCCATCAGAAGTGGTCCACATATCTGCAACAATTTCATTTGAACATCAAGTACAAGAAGGGTAGCACCAATAATGTTGCAAACTACCTCAGGCGACCACTGATCGTGGCCATAACCACCATTCTCAACTCTTGTGGGCATGAGACTTCTGATTGGCCACTTCTCTACAAGAGCGATCCAGAATTCGGCTACACACTCTTGGGGGGTATGCAAGTTCCAAATTTTCACCTCCAAGATGCACTATTATGTCACCTGGGACACCTTTGTGTTCCTTCAACCAAGCGTGCCAAGATGATATTGGAAGCGCACTACAGTCGAGTCGCTGGGAATTTTTGGGTCTAGAAAATAGTGGCAGTAGTGCAGAATTATTTCTATTAGCCGAACCTTCGACAGGATGTCGGGAAGTACATCAGATCCCGCACTGCTTGCGCCATTGCCAAACTAACCATCAAGAAGCAAGGGCTCTATACTCCACTACCTACCCCTAGTCAACCTTGGGAATCCATCTCCATGGATTACATGTCAGGCCTTCCTTCTACTAAGCATGGAAACAACTGTGTTTTCATGGTCATCGACAGATTCTCAAAGATGGCCATTATGGCGGCCTGCAAGAAGAATATCACAGCAGAATCCACTGCTAAACTCTTCTTTGAACGAGTGTGGGTGCACTTTGGGATCCCACAGTATATCATATCATATCGTGACAACAGGTTCCTCAGCACATTTTGGTCCATCCTCTGGTCAATGTTGGACACCAAGCTCACCAATTCCACATCTTTCCATCCCCAAACTGATGGCCAGACAGAGGTCGTCAATAGCATGATTGTACACATTCTGCGCATGTACAATTCAAAGCATCCACGCACATGGGATGAGAGCCTTCCCTATGTACAACATAGTTATAACCAGGCTCTCCACAGCTCAACCAGCCACAGCCCCTTTCAAGTGGGCTTGGGATTCCAACCACTATGTCCCATTGACGTAGCCATGCCATTTGCAGCTACTCAGGCCAATTCGGCTCATGTCCAGTCTGAAGTTGACAAAGCAAACAACTTCATCGATTGAATTTATCACATCCGCCAATGGGGACCATGGCTTCCTAAGGGGGGAGGAATGATCCAGGTGGATATTGGTGGCCACCCGCCTATTCCACTTGGGGCCCCACCATTGTCTCTTTCCATTTTTTTCACAACTTACTATTTTTAGCATTTTTTCAGGTCCTGAACTTCCGAAGCCGTTTTGAAGCCCCAAATGGAGATATTATGCCGAAGTTACGTCCCCGAGAAGTTGAAACACCAATTTTCCCAAACGGTGCCCATAGTTTTGGCACTTCATCTCCTAGGGTTAGGTTTTTGGACGTTTATAGTTCTCCATTGTTTCTCCATAATAAATAGGCCCTCGAGCCTCATTGTAACATAGTTCAGATGTTTTTAGCCACCACATATCTTCTCAGAGATTTGCTATCAGCACCTTAGCTATTTTATTTCCATCATGTTTGTAAGCATATTTCTCTGATTTGATATTAATGAAATGATGCCTTATTTCCTCTGTATTTCTATGTTTATGGTTATTTCTGTATTCTGTTGTGTTCCTGCATAAATCTGGATCATGAAAAAAACACATGGTCATTAAAAAAGACGCATTTATAAGTACAAAACACACAAATATCCAAGATATGTTACAATGTCCATGACACATGATTAAAAAACTTTGCGTAAGAAGTAAAGTGGTTGTGGTTTATGGATATTAAAATGAAGAACTTATATTTATATCTATTCCAAAGATTGACTATAGAGTCATTTACTAGATATGTCACCTTTCAGAAAAGATGAGATCCAGAGGCTACCTGGCCCTTTACAGACTCTGCCTTTAGAACTTATAGAAGTTAACACTCAACAGACAGACTAAAATCCTATGGAATTTCAGCCACTTTATGTTTTTAGGCCTTAAAATTTTCTGTGAATTTATGGGAAAAATCCTGTAGTTTGTGGGAAAAATGGCATTTATGGTTTGCCTTAAGTTTATGGGAGAAATCAGATCTATAAATCACATGCCTTAAATTTTTTCTTGCCTAGAGTTTAAGATAGAAATGACATGTGCATAGTTTGCCTTAAAGTTTGCATTATAGTATATGGGAGAAATGACATTGTCTTATAGTTTTTGGGAGAAATGGCATTGAAATGGCATATGTCAAAAGTCACACCTTTATGAGTTTGTGGGAGGAATGGCATGTACAAGGTTTGCCTTAGAATTTAGTTTGCCTTAGAAATTAGTTTTTTGTGAAATTTATGGGAGAAATCACATCTAGAAACCTTTATTTTGACATCTATAAATAGGCTGAGAACATTAAGAAAAAAATTTCAACTTACAAATTAGCTATGTCCTTAATAAGAAGTATGATTTAGCACTTATCAATTTTTTTAATAATTTATAATAATGTCATTTTTGGCTTGTACTATCATTGATCCTTGATATGTACAAGAATTTTATAGCTTCAACATCAACCTACACTATCATCATAAATTAGTTATGTCCTTAATAAGAAGTATGATTTAGCACTTATCAAATTGTTTAATAATTGATAATAATTGATATGTACAAGAATTTTACAACTTCAACATCAATCTACACTATCATCATATCACTGTAGCCATGTCAATCTAGATTATTTATATCCATTACATCATAAAGCACTCCACTTTTAACATTTAAAAGAATAAAGCAACAAGGAAGCGGTGTTAATTTAGGTACATTAATACACTCCAATTTTAACATTTTACAAGAATAAAGCAACATGGAGGGTGTAAATTTAGGTACATTAATAAAATACATCCATGTCAATCTAGATTATTAATATCCATTACATCATATTTAACACAATCTAGATTATTTATATCCATTACATCCTAAAACACTCCACTTTTAACATTTTAAAAGAATAAAGCAAGATGGAAGGTGTGAATTTAGGTACATTAATAAAATACAGCCATGTCAATCTAAATTATTAAGATCCATTACATCATAAAACCCTCCACTTTTAACATTTTACATTTTACTCACCTTGAGTTTGGGGGATCCTATCCTATGGAAGTTCACTACAACCATGTCAATCTAGATTATTAACATCCATTACATCATAAAACACTCACTTTTAACATTTTACATTTTACTCCATTTGAGTTTGGGGAATCCTATCCTATGGAAGTTCATCTACTTTTAGTTTTTAGGCCTTAAAGTTTGCCTTGAATTAATGGAATAAAGCCTTGAGAAATGACACATTCTTTAAAGTTAATGGGAAAAAGCCAATGACACATGCTTTAAAGTTTGCCTTAAGAGTTTATGGGAGAAATGACACATGTATGGGAGAAATGTTAGATGCACATGATTTTCCTTAAAGTGGTTGTGGTTTATGGATATTAAAATGAAAAACTTATATTTAGATCTATTCCAAAGATTGACTATAGGGGCATTTACTGGATATGTCACCTTTCATAAAATATGAGATCCAGAGGCTACCTGGCCCTTTACAGACTCTGCCTATAGAACTTGTAGAAGTTAACACTACCTGGCCCTTTAAAAAATCTGCCTATAGAACCTTGTAGAAGTAAACACTC
Organism: Pinus albicaulis; assembly: GCA_034641835.2. Taxonomy (NCBI): domain Eukaryota; kingdom Viridiplantae; phylum Streptophyta; class Pinopsida; order Pinales; family Pinaceae; genus Pinus; species Pinus albicaulis. The sequence continues at coordinate 6,597 of JAXQQM020058369.1, forward strand.
AATAGACAGACTAAAATCCTATGCAAGTTCAGCCACTTTAGGTTTAGTTTTTAGGCCTTAAAGTTTTCCTTTAATTAATGGGAGAAAGCCTTTAGTTTTAGAGTAACCTTATAAAATACTTTAATGTGAAGATATTACTTTACCTACAAAACAATGGAATTGAAGACTGTGCTTATATATTAGAGTTTTGTTATGACATATTTATCTTCCCTACCTGAAATGCTATTATCTTCCTTACCCTGTATATTTCAAGGTACTAAAAGAATGAACTTTTTGAATGGCATGGTTTTCAAGATGTGGAGTTGTTTGTTGGTTTTACTTGGTATTCTCAAAGGGCTAGACATTTTGAATCATTTCTTAAGGTTGTTTTAATTGAATTCAATCATGTCATTTTGAAACAGAGAAAACTTAAGCGAGGAAGGCCGAAAATGAAAATAGTTTAAGGGAGTCCGATAGTGAGACTTAGTATGGCCATGGGACACATCCAGCATTAGGCCATTGAGTTATATATTCACTTACAGCTATTGAGTCCTACTCATTTGACCTATAAGTGTTTATCATTTTTTTGTTGATCACACAAGCTAGGTTTGGTTGGAGGTTGTGCAATCAAGGTTTGTTTATTCAATTGCATGGATTCCCCTATGGAAACTTTGAATTATTTTCCTGTCAATTTTAGCCTATACGGAATATTTCCTATAAATTGTGGATCAAACTTCTAAGCTGAGATTATCCTAATTTTATTTTATTTTGAGCTAGCAAAGCATCTAAACATCTTCTTATCGCAGATTATAAGGTATTTATTGGCTATATATGAATGCTTTGATCATTGCAATCTATCCCTTTATTAGAAATATATCATTGGAAACCACAAGAAATAGGTACCCAAGGGTCCAAAATATTGGAAACATGAAAGTAGTCTCTAAAGGGGTGTCATCTACATGCTAGATAAAACGCCTAAAACTTGCCAAAAATTGTCCAATATTAACAACATAGAGTTCCAATGATCTATAGGTATCTGCCAATCATGCATTCTCACACATCATATTTGAGAAGCCCTAATATTAAAGATTAGAATGTGGCTATGTTAATTTAGTTATGTTAATTTAGTTTCCTCCTAGTGTATCTTTTTCATTTTTTGTTATTGTAACTAACAGCACAACATGTAGGATCATAGAGCATGTTGGGTTGTTGGTAGCACTTTCAAAATGACTACATTTTGCAAATTCGTTGCATAGTGCATTTAAAATAAGTTGAAAAAGATTGACTCATGGGGAAATACATCCTTCAGCAAAACAATCTTCAGAAAAACATTTAAACTGACAAGAAGCCAGAAGGTTTAATTTGTTGTAAGGAATTTGAAACTCACTTGATGCTTCTACTTAGAAGCCTCACAAAAAAATTACAACTTATGCTTCACATTTAATCCTGCTGAGAAATTATAAAGATTGTAGTTGGGAGTATGTTTTCACTTAGAAGCCTCGTAAAGAAGAAAGTATAACTTGTGTTCATTCAAAGTCCTTGTAAAATGATCCTAAAGATTGAAGTGGATTGTACTATAGGAAATTTTAAAGATTGATGTCACATTATAAAGATTTAAACTGAAAAGCATCAAACGTGGCTGAAAACCCTTCAATACCTTTTCCTTTGATATAAATGGTTGCTTCTAGAATCATGTCAATCATGTATTCTCACACATCATATTTGAGAAGCCCTAATCTTAAAGATTATAATGTGGCTATGTTAATTTAGTTATGTTAATTTAGTTTCCTCCTAGTGTATCTTTTTCAATTTCTGTTATGGTAACTGACAGCACAACATGTAGGAACATGGAGTGTGTTGGGTTGTTGGCAACACTTTTAAAATGACTACATTTTGCAAATTCGTTGCAGAGTGTATTTAAAATAAGTTGAAAAAGACTGACTAATGGGGAAATACATCCTTCAGCAAAACAGCCTTCAGAAAAACATTTAAACTGACAAGAAGCCAGAAGGTTTAATTTGTTGTACGGAAGTTGAAACTCAAAATTTTTAACTATATTTTTTCGAAACCACGAATAATCTAAAAAATACTTTCAATCAATTATTCCATTATTTAGATAGTTTTCAAAGAATTTTTATATAATTAATTAATCTTTATTTCATTTATGAGAACATCATTTTATATCACAAAAAATATAAGAACTATTGTATTTATGTAAAACCATAAATTTTAAAGAATTTACATCTATATGTTTATGATACAAGTAAACTTTAGCAGGAGGGTTGATTTCATAAAATTTTAAAACAAAGAAGGAAAGACATCGATTTATATCTTGAAAGCAGGTGGGATATATAGTAGGGTGCCAACCTGGAAATTCGGAGCCGAGGCCGCAATTCAGTGATGAGGTCGCAATTCAGAGCCGAGGCCACAATTCTGTGACAAAGCCTCAATTTGGAGACGAGGCCACAATTCGGAGATCAACTAGGCCGCAATCAAAGAGGAAGTCGAAGTAAAATTACCTGCAAACATAAAAATAGCGATAAAATTAAAACATAAGAAAAAAATTAAAAAAACAATAAAATGATAGGAATTACCCAAAAAAAACAACAGGAATTACCTAGCAAGACTCTGCCAAGACTCTGTAAACACAAATGTAGCAGACGCGATAAGCCGGAAACACAAACACAGCAGATGTAGATGCAATAAGCCCGAAACACAAACAGCAGACGCAAATGCTAATAAGCTCGCAACCCATTAACGGGTCCGGCCTGGTGCATTTATAAACTAAAGTTCGACCGGATTATTTTAAGAGTTCGGCTGAACTTATGTTGTCAGTTTTTCCATCTCTGACCAAAAATATGTTTGCCCACGTCATTAGTACGTCGTCAATGTAAAATAAATAATGAGTTCGGCCAAACTAATTTCGAAAGTTTGGTTGAACTCTATAACATTTCGGTCGAACTTTTATAAAATTTCGGCCAATTTGTTGACAAAAAGAGTTTTCTGCCCCCGATTCTCACAAAAGTGTAACCCAAATTCATGGGTGTACCCATATATATATATAACTCTTTCCTGAGAGTCTATCTTGCCGCCAAACCAAAAAATCGTCATGCGTCGAGTGTATTTCTCGCACGCAAACTCTCGGCCGAGAGTTTACCTGCACGATTAAATTTAACCTATGGTGGTTTAAACTCTCAGTCGAGAGTTTAAAATTTCTCGCCCGAGAGTTTATTAAATGTCTCGCCTGAGAGTTTATGGTCAATGAAAAACTCAGAAAATTATGCAGTTTTCAGGAACCTGCAGCTTTGGAGGGGTGGAACACCTACAAAATTAGAATGTTATCTTTCGGACCTCATACCATTAGATTCATCTTTGAATCTAGTTTCTAATGGTATAAGATTTATGGAGTTTCATTAAAAATTTCAATTTGTTATTAATTTTATACTAAATTATGTCACTATGGAATTTCATTGTTCTAAAAATTGCAGTGAATGAAAATTCAATAACTTTAAAATGGCAACACCAAAAAAACAGAAAAATCATATTTCAATTCCTCTCCCTCTCTTCCTCAAAAGGGTATTCTCATTTTTCTTATTGACGATCACATTCAAAAGAAAATGTAGGGCTCATAAAATGTACTGAAACATTATAATTTGTTTTTCTTCGTCCATTTTAAAAAATAATAAAAAATAGTGATTTAATCTGAAAATTACTGAAAAATAGTCATTGCAGTAGTGCAGTCTAGATTATGATGATATGGTTTATTTCTAAAAAATGAATAACCATCCCCAAAAAAATTTAGGGTGCAAAAAGTGACTAATTATGTTTGCCTGAAAATTTCAAGTATAAGCAGTTAGTAAACAACAAATTTACCCCTCTATATATCAATATTAAAAAAAAAAAAAAAAATTATGAGTATGAAGGTAAGACAATTCTCTACAAATATTGTTTTTATGTTAAAGCGTAATTTGCATTGAAAATATGAGTTTAGTGGAGTTGAAGTTGAAAAAACATAGAAAATTACAATTTTCAACTTCAAAAAAGGGCAAAAAGTGTTTCCCAACTTCATGTTTAAGTCGAACAACATGAGTGACTTGTCTCTCAACGAGACGTTCTGCTACAGGAACTCACTCACAATGGACCTCCTTTCAGCATGACATAATCTCACATGAAGAAAAACAAAGATCCTGCAACATGCCTCAACCAAGGATCTAGAAATCACAATACATCTCACAACAAAAAGAGGCACATGATCAAACTGCATATACCTCAACCCTTGAAGTTGGATGAAGAAGCAGATGCTCAAATGCTGAATTTGGCTGCACCATCGAACTTGTGGCACCAATGGGCATAGAATCGATTTTCCACAATTGATAATCTGACACCGTCACTCCAATATGGAAAATGACTGAAAGATGGGAAGCTCTGCTACTTAAACGAACATCCCCATTGGATTTTTGTCGCTAAGAGGTGTAAAATCGACATAAATTTTGTGTTAGAAAATTATATATTACAGAGCAATGCAACACATAAAATATGCGGAAACACAAACACAGAGAACATATAAAACCAAAGAGACACAAATATATGTGGTTCACCCAATTTGGGCTACGTCCACCCTGAACAGCCAGTCCTTCCTTGATATTATCTAGCAAAATGAAGAGACACAACTTGCAACAGATCCGTTGTAATATTCATTTTTCTCTCTCACAGTCTCCCTATATGTTTCTCGCTCTGAGAATACTCATACAATACACAGCCGCAATATAATACCCTCATATAAAATTAGGGGTTGCCTTCTAGGGAAAATAACCTTAAATAAAACATAACTTCTATCGTCAAATCATCCGCCTAATGAATGGCCCAGATTGACAAGAAATTACAATACTTTTACAAGGCAATTTTACATATGTTTTTAGCTTTGGGGGTGCTACCCTCGAAACCCCCCTCCAAGGGGGGAGATCTATAAAGTCGCAGCCGGCCCCCTAGACCCCCTAGGCAGCATTTAATTATGGGTGGTGTTGTTGCCCCGTTTTAAGAATAGGGGCCAACATTGTGATACAAAATAAAGAAGATAATCAGGCTCCACACCCAACATTTTGTCGAATGCTGACTCCTGCAACTTCGGGGCCTCAAGAAATCTTTTGATGTTCCCAAAAGCTTCTTAGGTCATGGTTCTGCATCTCTGTGGAATCGTGGTTTCGCACTCTTGCTCCGTTGGTCCACCCTTCTTTGCCCCGTGCAAATGAAATTCTGGTTTTTATATGTGTTGGTGGGCAGATTTTACAAAGCGCACCCACTTGGCGCAATGGTAAAAAAAGGTAATGGTTGAGGAGGGGTCAGGGGATCAAATCCCGCCCCTCCCCATTTAGCACTCTTGTTGCACCGTTATACATTGTGGTAATGTTATTTTTGTTTGTTGTTTAAGTTGGTGCAGTGTTTAATGTGTTGAATCCGTTTATGGGGCTGCCTGTTGGGGGCCGGCCCACGTGAGTCAAGCGGGTTCAACTCCTGTCGACTCCACTTTGTTATATCCACTGTGGTTTCTTGGGTGGGCAGGGTCTACAACCCACAGCCCCAACCCAATCCCATATTCGATAGTTTGTTTTTTTTATGTGATGGGCTCCCACAGGGTTTGACAGGGGTCATGGCCCACTATCCCACAATATTTTAATATTTTTTTGTTGTAATATGGGTCTGATGGGTGTGGCGGGGGTCATGGCCCGCCACCCCTATTTTTTAATATTTTTTTTATTTTTTTAAACAATAATGGTCATTTTTGTATTTTCTGAAAATAAGGGTTATTGGGCAAACTAAAGAGGCCACAATTTGTACCTGTTTGAGGGAGCTAAGTTCCCTTCCAGTTGATGGTGAATTTGTGGGACACTTAAATGTGGCCCACTACCCAACTTTAACCAAAACTTTGACTCACTCTAACTTCTCCATACGGGCTCGGATTGGAGATCTGTTCACATTGTTGGAAGCAAGGTGACGAGTACTTCAACCTGAACCTGGTTCGAGAGCAATCCGAACACTTTAAATTTTGACCATTTATGAGCCATCTTGATCTCCTCAGGGTGTCTGGAGCCACCTGGATCACTTATGCTTGGGGGGATACATGTTGGATGCAGTATCATGGTTAGGGGGATTCGAATGATTTGAAATTAATTTTCCATAATTCACAAACTTCTAGTCAATATTATGAACCTTCCTTCAGTGTAAGATTTTTAAAGTGAAACAATATGGATTTTGGTATTATAACTAGTTATGCATAGAGGTTGATTCATATTTATTTTGTGCAAAAGTTTCAAAAATACAAATCAGAGTAAAAGTATTCTAGAAAAATATATAGTATAAATACATATATATTAGAATTGTTGTAAAAAAATAAGAAGGAAAAATGTTATATTATAGGTTTTTATTTTCTAAGTTGTGATTACATGTTTTTTGCATTTTGCATAAAAATGTGTGTTTTCAATGGCATAATTACTATACAGACAAGAATAAAAAACAACTTTAATAGTAATGAGTAGTTATTATATTAACAACTTCAATAGTAATAAGTAGTTGTTATTGTATTTGAAAACTAATTGAGTAAGAATTCGTACAAGGGAACATGTAAATATCAGAGATAAGTATAAACACATAAAAAATTTTGGAATAATGTCTTAAAAACATTAAAGGAAATAATACTAAATACTTCTTATATTTCTAATATACTCTTAACAGAAATTAAAAATAGGAAATAGTATTATAACGAAAAATACGCAAACTACAAACAGAGGTTCTTCTTTGGAACCTCGTCAGCTGCAAATTGACTGCGAGTAGAAAAATTTCATAAACATATATAAACATATTCAATCAAGTTATAAACAAATATTTCAGTCACGAGAGGTTACAATTAAAAAATGTAGTGATGGTTAAGAATAATTATACTGTCAAAAAAAACTGGAATTTTAAGCACAAATTGAGTGCGGGATTAAACTTTTTTTTCAGAAGAAAAAAAGCACTGCATATATTAGATATGTACTGTATATCAGTACATAGTCAAAATACATTTTCAGTTGAACAAATTCAATGAGAAAATCAGCATTGCAAAGTCAGCCTGTAAACTGCTGATTCAAAAAGTGAATAAGCAAGTTATAATCTGACTGGCACTTCATAATGAGGGGAAAGTTATTCAACCCCAGCCAAATGTTGCCCTACATTTCTGTAAGGAAACAAAAACAAGTAAAGAAAAGTGCAGCTTTATGATAATGTTCATCATATGTCCTTTATAAACATTAGCCTAAGCCTATGAGGATTTAAATCATTTACTAATGGGCAGATAAAACAACAAAAAGAACCATGGAATTCCAGTTGATATGAGCTGTGATAATTCGATGACCCAGCTCGCTTGTAAACTAGTATCTGGCTCGCTTGATTATAGAAACAGGCTCGCTTGTAAACTAGTATCAGGCTTGCTTGTTTATAGAACCAGGCTCGCTTGCAATGTGTCTGTCCGGCTCACTTGATAAGGGATTCTTCGATCAATAGATGACTCAGATGATTTGATAAACCCTGTTCACTTGTATATAGACCCAGGCACCTATGATACTGTGCAGTCAAAAATGTTGCGTCGGATGTCATTATTTAACAGGCTCGCTTGTTGGAGAGTGTAGCTGTTCGCTTGATCGACTAATATCAGTCTTGATGGAATGTATGACGATATATACTTCAGTGCACTCATCCCCCGTCCATAAAACTTGATTTGTGGAACAAAAGAAAACGATTAGTCTATGCTTATTTTTAATCACAAAGAGACCAAAAAGACAAAAAACAGAGTATAGTGATTTATCCCAGCAGGTTCACGGAATAGGAATATTGAATTCCTGTATCATCCTGCCATCCCTGTAACGAGAGACCTGCATATTCCCGAAGTCTGCGAGAAGACCCTTCTTTGATAACCAATCTGCTCGGATATTATTTTCCCTATAAATATGATTGATCATCGGACAGTTCATCCTTCTCCAAAGTCTCTGTGTGCGGTCCAGCCATCGCAAGTTGCGGGGATATGAGGCCAAACCTATTGGTAATCCATCCTATCGGGATTAAACTTACCAACAATTCTGTACAATTTCGGCAGAAGAATTAAATGTTTTACTTCCTTACAGGAAGTATTTTTTTAAACAAAACAAGACAAATATTCAGCAGAGAAAATATTGAAATCCTATATCCAACCACGGCAACACAACGTTCACGCTCATGAAGATAGAACAACCAAGGGTTCGAGTTATCCGACCTGGTAAACGCCATTTAACAAAACTTCATGAGCAGGAAAGTAGCATTTGAATCTCTTTATTGAAATGTAACGCATTAAATAACTTGCAAGTTATAGTTACCCTCGTGTTTATGCCAAAAAAATATTCTATGTTAAAATTTACATATTCTGGTCCAAAAGGTTTACTATTTAATATATAAAGAATATATAAATAAAATGTGGAAGTAAAAACCAGAAACGCTACCTGAACAGAGCCTAGAAAACAAATAATACCTTGTCTCTAGTCTGTTAAGAGAAATTTGAAGTTAGTATGTACTTATATTAGTAATCTGGGTAATATAAATCATATGAATAAATATCAGAAGTAAACTTAGCATATGCAAATTAAATGAAAAAGTGAGACTGATACACATGATTTATTTACTCAAATAATTTAGGGAGAAAACCATGGATAACATTAAGGGATAGGGTTTTTAATTACACGAAAATGAATTTGAAAACAAAACAATAAAGCAAATATTATAATTAAAAAAGAAAAAAAAAACAAACATAGGCAAGATAAAATCAAAAGATAGAGTCGAAATTGATAAATTTATGAAGAATGGTTGGGGTTGGAAGCAAAATTTTATCTCAGGAAAAGTTTTAGGGGTTAATATTTGCATGTAGGCTAATTTTTCATGTCTTTTTCAAAAAAAAATTGTCAATTTCCATTTTTTTCTAAAAATAGTTCGCCTAAATTTTACAATACAAAATTATATTACCTTAACTATTACTAAAATTTTATATAGAATAATATAAAATCGTTGAAAATATAAATATTTTTATTAACTCTTTTTATATAGAAATGACAAAAACTTCTTTTCATATTTAAAACTCTAACTGTATAGATCACTTGATATTTTAGTAATTCGATGAAACTCTACAAAGGCTCAAATTTGAATTTGAGTTTCCATTTTTTTTAATTTTCTGTTGTGATTGGTCAATATGCAATCTTGTGTAGGGAAAAATGGCTAGTACATGTAGTCTTCCAATATACTGACATTTAATATTATTGTTGTTTCTTGAAATCCAATTATAATGTCACCGTAATTCCCATTTTACAAATGAATCCAGCATTCTTCCAATATACTGACATTTAATATTATTGTTGTTTCTTGAAATCCAATTATAATGTCACCGTAATTCCCATTTTACAAATGAATCCAGCATTGCTTCTAAAAGAACACTTAGCATCTGGTATTTTCTATTATTTTGAATTTCTTATGGCTTAAAATATTCATTTGTGCTTAATTAGGAGTATCCCTATTTTACCTGATCCCTCCTTTCTCTGATTGGGAAATGGATAGTGTTATCATATGCTTCTTCGATATTTTCAAATGTGAAGTAGGTGGGCACAGTGAATTTTTCATGTTTTTTTCTTTTTGAAATGAAATTTACTAGAATTTCATACATGATTATAAATCCATGATTTTTTTTTATTGTTCAAAAGAAATACTACCATCAAAGATGATTATCTAATCAAAATTTCTATTTAGGGAGAAACAAAAACTAGATATTAATGAGATGTACCTATGTGTTGTAGATTTACCTTTACATAAAAGGAAATTCGAGACCATGGGAAGCTGAGATTCTGAGATAATTATGAGAATATTGGATTCATTCCAATGTTTTGCATTATTTATGAGTTATTTTGGTTCTTAAATTTTCTTTCCCATTTGCAACCTCTATCTAGAGACAAACTTATGCAATTACAAGCTTGTTATGGTGTCGAGAATTGTGCTGACAACAAAAGGGGTTGGAAGGGTCATGCAACTTCATTGTAGTATACTCATGTACTTGTGGAAAAAGGCATAGTAAGCCAAATAACAGCAAGACAATGAGTTTTCAACTTTTTAGTGGAGCCATTTCTCCATTTTGCTAAAGGTCCTTCCAATTTATGGGACCTTTTTGCAGTGTATAGGATTGGGAAGAATCCATCAAATGTGATTTTATTTACTTATAGTTATGTAGATAATGATTTATGATGATTTGTGGGAAAAACAAAATTGGAAAAGAGGTTTTGGATTTTTTCCCCAAATGTTCATGCAAAATTCCTGCAAACTCCGACATAGGTGGCATGCACAATTTGCATCCTACTATGACAAAATCACTAGAAGATACTAATTGAGGGACCCTCGTCTTGGTTTTAGAAAATGAATGGGGTCTCTCAAACCATTGCTAGTTTTTTATTGGGCATGCATGTCCTTCTACTCCAAGTACTATGGTCCTCTATAACCTGGTTTGATAGACCAAGAACTCTAAAGGTCTAACTAATCTAAAAATTGCATAAGCAATAGAACAACCAACATAAATTTTAATTTTGATTGTTCTTATGGATTTGGACCCTTATTATTAACATAAGATAAAATTTTGTCTTCATTCTCACCTAAGGTGGAATCAATGTAATATTTATTTGAAACAAAATCGACTACTTTAAGGATATAAGATTATACAAATGGTATCATCAATGGGCAATCTCGACAATTGATGTTCCCCTGGAAATTAACCTCGTATTTCCCTAAAAGGGTAATTGATCCCTCGGATATGCTTATCTTTATATGTTATGAACTGAGATTCGACAAGACGTAGCTCATAGTCTATTCTCATCCTATTTTAAACATGGTAGAAAAAATAGTTCTATAATAGAATCAAATTTATTTCTTCTAAAAGAAAGTAAAATGAATTTTCTTGAACATATTTGAAAAAGGAACTTATAGAGCTACAAAGAATTTTCATAAAAACTGACAAGTTGCAATAAGAATCTAAGTGGGAAAATAAAGGATAAAAGAAGACTTCCTCGAGAAGTTGTCATTGAAATCAATGCTTTATAGTGTGTTTAAAGTAACTTCCTATATGTGTTTTTCATCCTCTTCTCTCCTAGCAGCAGCATTCTCCATAGATTAATTTGTTCCATCCAAATTAATACAACCACCTTCCTCTGTTGTATACTACTTATAAAGGTAAACTCTCAAAAAAGTAAGCAGTGTGATTTTGACATAAAATCTAGAAAAAATATAATCAAATTTATTTTACCTTCAATCCTTCAAGTTTGAAATCGGTGAAGTGTTATCACATTTTCATGGACCTTACTAAAAACATAACTTTATTACACATTAGGTGGTTTAACCAAGAAAGTCGAGTATAAAGTAAACATAGTATTTAAGGTTACTTTAATACAGGTTTTACGATATTTACATTTTTACTAATCTATTCAATGTTCAACTATGTTAGGAAAAAAAATCAAATAGTTATTCTAAAAATATATCAATTTAATTCATGTTTAATGCATTCATGCACAACAATGAAAAATTATATAGAATCTACACATGACACAAGGATACACATACTCATGCAAAAAACCAAGCATACAACTAGTCAATAGCCAATGTCAATACATGTGCACTACATGCACTTACATACATATTGCACAACTTTGTGGAGGAGCTTTGCCTCGTATCCTAAGAGCCATCATCAACCCTCCCTATTTTGTATCCATTTTATACCCAGACTATTTTACCACACCTAGAGATGTAATAGTCCCACTTAAGTCCACAAACAGGTCCTTGTTAGTTTCAAAGTTTCTACCATTGGCTCTAGTTTTCATTGCCCTAGCATACATAACTATATATTATGATATTTAAATTTTTCCTTACATGGTCACATCTCTTCTCCAGTGAATTAAATTTCATTATTTTTCCATGCTACATAGCATGTATTTCAAAAGGGTTATGTGATCCTTGAAAGACACATTGTTTTGATCATCGGCTACAAAAATAACATCTTTTTTCCATTTTCTTGAGTAGAATTTCAACCTCAAATTTTTTTTATGAGATTTGGACTCCATACTTTTTGATATATTGTTACTTTTGGAGTTGTCTCATGGATGTTTACTCTTAGACCTAACCCATTCAATCATGAAGGTTGGTTGAGAATACTTGACCCCATTTCTTGGTTAAAGTTGCTTATGTGCCTTAAATTTTGTTGCATGAGGTTATTTTGGTCGATTCCTACATCATCTTGGCTTCAAATTAGAACATCTCCAAAAAAAATTCCATTTGCAGTTGCTTCATCCCAACACATAGGAAATTTTGGCTTTTGGTGTGAATGAGTAGAGCTCCTTCACACTTGAAATTTCTTTCCAGTTTCATCATCATTATCTAGGGCTAAAGATTGCAAACATTATGACGGGGGTTCATACCTCATTCTACATGACTTTTCATTTTAGAGGGTGGACTACGAGTGAGTATTGTCATTTCTTGGGTGAAATTATATTTATTTGTTATATTATTGCTCATTTAGATTATTATTTTTATTTTCACCGCCATTTTGTGTGAGAAAACCCACCCCACCTTGCAAGGGATCAATGTCCATAGTCACTTTGGTCTAGACCCTTGGACGATATATCATTTGTTTTATCCCAAGTTGCAATAGTATTCTATGGTAGAATGCATTCTTAACCCACATTTATTTCTAACACCCCCTCATCTAAAACAAAAAAAAACTATAGCATGACTTTTTTATGCATTGACAAAATATTTTTAGGGTCTTAGACAAGGAAAAGTGATATATATGTTTTCAAACACCTAGTACCTAGTAGTTAAAACATGAGGGTTCTCTTCCACAACAAATTTTATCATAATGAGCTTGAGAAATCAGAAAATAAATAAGATAAAATTTCAAACCATGAACACAACAAACAAATATTGTTGACAAATATCTTGTTGGAAAGACGTAACTTAAAGCTTATGTTGCAATATTTTGATGCCAAATCCCTTATATGTGACACCATATTACATTCACAAGAAGGAAAATGCCAGCATAAGCGACTACTTGACAACCATTCAAAAGCTTCTCACTTGAGTAGAATGATGGAAAGAATGTGTTTATTGAGTCTTTTATAACCACCTTAGTAAAATGGATGGGTTAGATTATATAATGTCTACGGTTTGAAATCATCCATGTATATGTTTTTAAACTCAAACACCTACAAAATAATAGTTCAAACATGAGATTCTCTTCCACGACAAGTTTTAGCACAATGAATTTGAGCAATGAGAAAATAAATAAGATAATATTTCAAAATAGCATAAACAAAAAAAACAATTCCAAACAAATATCTAGGTATAATCAAAATATGAGCATTTCAGCCTATGCAAAGATGAATGTTCAGCTGGACTTGGGGCACCAAGTGGTATATGTTTTAATTGTGATTAACTAAAACTCTATTTAGAGACAAGGTCTGCCTATGCAAATAAATATACAGACAAACCCATTACCAAAAGTACATTTTACCCAAGATGAATATAAAAGGTTTGAATAGGCCTAAATCTCTTGTATTATGAAACTCATATTTATTAATTGCTAAACATCAATAGGTGCAGTAATAACCATATCCATCACACACCATTGGGTATAATTACAAAAATGTGTAATAATCTCTACTAAGCAAAATTACAACCATATATGATATTGACTAATAGAAGGCATCAAGGTACAAGATTCCTATGACTACTAGCTTGGATGAATCCCATGGTTATTAACTTTGATAATCATGGTTGCTAACTTTGATGACCTGCATGGTTGTTAACATGTATAATCATTATTTCCCTTTAAGACCAAGATCCAAAGTATTGTTGGCCACTTATCTCCTAGAATTATCACTTTGCTTTAGTATAATGTCTTTGATGAAGCTTTCATCACACTTGAAGCGTCTATTGTCACCGCCAAATTTAGTTGTTCTTGAATAATAAATTATGCCATGGTGGTCACTATGTTTTAACCTACCAAGTGAGCCCATCAACCCAGATTCATGAACACCACGAGGGAACATTGTCTTTGGTGGACAACTTTTGTTATTCAGAGTTTTATGTATAGAAATTATACTCGAACTTGATGTAAGAAGCAAATAAAAGTAAAAATTAAAAGAAATTATATGCATGTGGACATCACTCAGTGCCTCCCTTGCATGAGGCCCACCTAGCATCTCTACTAAAATCTCAGGAATATATTGCAACATTTTGTAGCTTCCATGAGTAGGTCACAATGATTCGCATGGTTTCACTGTAGAGTTATCCAATTAGCTTTCAAAAATACTTGGGTATAAATATAAGTAGTGTCATCCCACATGAATTCATTGTTGTTGCTGCTACAAGTCGATACTCTAAAGCCACTCACCCACCCACCTTCACATAGCACTTTCACGGATTCTTTGAAAACTTACTAAGGACTAGAGATCATGATATCAATCAAAGCTATGTTAAAGGAAATAATGGGTTGGTTCATGCATATGTATACATATCTATAGCGGAGAGATATGAATGTATTGAACAGAGAGATGGAATGGTAAAAATATTGACATTGTTTTACTGCAGAGGTACTCGACTAGCTTCCAACAATACTTAGGTATAAATATAAGTAGTGTTATCCCATACACATTCATTGTCATTGTTTCTACAAGTCGAGACACTGAGGCCACTCACCCACCCACCTATGCATAGCTAAGGACTAGAGCTAATGATATCAATTAGAGCTATGGTAAAGGAATTGATTGATTGGTTCATGAGTATGTATACATATTTGTAGAGGAGATATATGAATTTATTGGTGGAGATCAAGAACATGAGAACAATTGAGCGAGGCTACTACAACCCACCAGGAAAGGGAGATATTAGATAAAAGAAAGAGAGGTATGTCTAGATAGTATCATAACATTTTATAGATATTAATTTAGCTATGGAATTATAGTCACAAAGGTATTTTAATATATGAATTAAGCAAATTTGTACAAGATGACAAGGAAGCACCTACACCCGACTCAATAGGTCATGAGCTCCATCATTAGGTACATTTGGAGGGGTTAATGGTCATCTTTTTTCCTTATTAAGTCACTTTTTCTTTCATTTTAATTATATTATGGTCTTATGATGCTAGTGTAGATGATGATTGAGGCTTATCATACTTCGACTACCTAACATGAGTTAAATGTAGGAAAGATATTGAATTTTTTATGAAGATTTTTCCATTAAGACTCTGAGTAGACAGCAAGAAGAGATTTTAGGGGGATTTTCTACCTCCTTAACTCCCAAAGGTAGCCAAGGGATCCTTGAGATTCCCTCCAACAGCTTGAAATCAAAGGCAACCAAGAAAACTCAAGATCAATTGCACCAAATATAAACTTCACTTGTAGTCAAGTGGACACATCACCTACTTTTTAGGGAGCTGTTGGTAGCTACCCTTTAGGTTAAATAGGGCTGAGAAAGATCTCATTAGGATTCAAACTTTGGAGAAATCCATTACGCTCTTAGCTCTTGTAATAGGTTTTTGAGACTTTCATGTTGATGTAAAGGGACCATCTTTTGAAATAAAATGAGTATTCAGATGTGCTTCACTGATCTAGCTTCAGAGGGCTAGGCTTGTGGGTTAGGACCCAATCCCTTGGCCTTAGTCTCTCTTGTGTACTCATTCTTTACTTTTAAGTCATTTTAGCTAGTTTTTCTTATGAGTATTTAGCTATTTTGCTTGCATTTCAATTCACTATTTTTAGTTTGATTCCATTTGTCTTTTGTTGTATATTTAGCTTGCTTACATGTTGATAGAGTAGGTTACAAACTCATAAAGTTGTGAGTGAAGCCTCCCCCTCTCATCTCTTTCATTGGAGCTTGAGGAGGGTAGACCTTCCCCACATGCCAAAATTTCTTTTTAGTTTATGATTTCTTGGAATGAATAAGTAAGGTTGCTATATTTCCATGAATTTGTTTATAATGTTGTGTTAGATCTCTTTTTGTAGGCTAAAGTAGATTTTCTTTTCAAATTCAACTCATCTTTTCCATTTCCTTTATCATGAATTTGTCCATTTTTATTACATGAAGAGGTAGTTTTCTTGCAAGTTCAGGTAGCATAGCCAAGGATAACTTCACCAGCACCTTCAGCTTTATTTCTCACCTTCCATAAACCTTTTATTCATCAAAATCACCATCAGCCCTCTTTTCATATTTTTCAACCCTACACCGTGAGTAAAACCCTAGAGGTGAAAGACAACCCTCCCAAGAGGTTCTGAGCTTGGCCAAGGGGTGGGCTACATTCCACTCATCAAAACCCACCTTCACTCCACCTTCCCTACACCTTTCTCACCCATTGGCCTCAGATTTCCCTCAGACTGTTTCCTGTAGCAATTCAGGACTTTCCTGTAACACTACAGGAAACCTATAGCAGCACTAGTGGGCCCCTCCTTAAGCTCAGAAACCACAATCCACCTCATCTATACCTACCAAAACCATCCATACACCTTCAGCCTTGAACATATGTGTTCAAGCCTTCCATACGCCACCTTAGTGCTTTCTCCTCCTAGCTGCAAAAAAATGCATTTTCAAGCATAGTTAGGTCATGATTAGCTGCATGATAGATAGAACATAGAGTGAATAGAGTGTGTTTAGCCATTTGGCCCAGTAAATTGTGATTAGGTTAGCTTCCTTTATGCAAATTTAATTCAGCAATTTACTTCATGTAAGATGCCTAGGTTGCTTTCATTTATTATCATAGCTTAATGTGTAGATTTATGTCATTGCAAAGTAGTTAGATGTACTTGCTTTCTGTAGTGTAGTTCTGTACTTGATGATAGAGCCATGGATTTGGATCATTTGTAGCCCTAGGCCTAAATTCATAAGTGTGACAGACTTCATCCAAAAACCCTAGAAGTAGCACCCTTTCGTAGAGCTCAGAAGAGGATGACATGAGTAGAATTCATATGTTGTGTACATAGCATTATCACCTCCAAGTTTGTACGAACCCCGGGTTGATAAAGTAAAGTACGGCAACCTTTGGGAGTTGCAGCACACTTGGTGCAATACCAGGGCTCACCAACAAAAAAAAAACAAAAATTTCAAGAAACATGTTATGAATAAAACATATATAAAATACTACAAATAATGTAAATAACAATATAATGATAAATGATTAATTAAATAATAAGCAATATTGAAGAGGCATGTCTCTAGGACATGACCGTTTGAGAAGAGATATCTGCTTAGGGTATATAGGCAAGCACTAACCCACGTTAGTAATCATCTCACTTGTATTTAAATATTCTTATACTTACTTACTTTTCCTACAATGGATGCCTTTTTTTCGAGGTATTTTGAAGATTACTGTTGCGTGTACGAACCTTATTCGTTACATTGATATCAGAACATTCCTCTGAGTATACTAACTTTGTTCATTACATTGGTATCAGAGCATTTCTCTGAGTAAACAACATTTGTTCATTAGATTGATATCAGAGCATTCCTCTAAGTAGATGAAATTTGTTCATTACATTGATTTCAAAGTTGTTCGATACTCAGGTCACTCAACCGTTGCACAAAGCCAGTATGATACAACCTTTGGCCATCAAATCTCTGTCCACCTTGTTTCCGTTGTGATCGAGGTGTTTTCATACATAATTTTGAAGATTCTCCAATTTCTTCATTCAACCCTTTGGCGATAAACTTAAATTAAAAAATAAATAATAAAGAAATAAAGAAAAAGACAAAAATATCAAAAAAAAAAATTTAAAAAAAAAAATATATATATATATATTATATATATATAAATAAAAATAAAATAAAATTATAAAAATATATATTATATATTAAAAAAATGTAAAAAATAACAATAAAACAATTTTATTAAAAACAAATAAAAATTTATAAAAAATGCCACAACTCGTGGTGAGCCTAATAAAGCTACCACCATTGCTCGGCCTAGCACACAACCACCGCGAGTGCCACTTCTCAACCAATCCGAAGCTACTCTAGCCATCGCCCAATGACCAGCTACAACCGCCACACCCGCCGTTAGCGACCAGCCACCCCTTCGTTTCCATCTGATGCACGCACCATTGATCTGATAACGATCGTTGTCGAACTTCAACAGTGTTTTCCATATTTTTCCTCCTTTCATTCCTCGCTCCACTAACATCACAAATATTTGTACAAATAATTAATTAGTAAAACCACCAAATATCTATTGTGCAAGTGCTATTCTTGAAGAAATCTTGTTTTTTTTACTCATTTGTACATTAAAGAAAAAAAAGCATTGGAGTTTTGTGTCATCCATATGTACTATTTCATACGGTTGCGACTATCAATTATGACCAATCAAATTCCAAGGTCCATAATTCTGGGGTCAAAGAAAGGACGTGAGGACACAGCGAAAATTAAATCAGTGTTACCATTGATAAATTATGTCATCCTTTTTTTAATGATTAAATCAAATTGAGGTAAGGTTGAAGTTTTAGGTTTGGAGTTATCTTACTCAAGAGAATTAAAGCTCTTCATTGTCCCAAAAGGAATTAAGAGGTGACATTAAACCATAAAAGGGAAAAAATAAATATTAATTAAAATTTAAAATATTAAAAAATATAAGGAAATTAGGAGTGATTTAAGATAAGTGAAAGGAAAAGATATAAAGAGAATTTTTAAAAGAGTAAGGAGAATATACAAAGAGACTTTTCTTAAAGAGAATTAAATTACTTCATAAAGTTTGATTGAAATATAAAAATTACACATTAAAGGAGAAAATTTTAAAAATTTATTTTTAAAGAGGATATTAAATGAAAGTACCTTTATATATTTTATGGGGAGAAAAAGAATACTAAGGGAAAAAAATCAAATTAAATTACTTTAATATATATATATATATATATATATATATATACACGTTAAACCCTAAGTTTTTTAAAGAACCTAATTGAAGTCAATCTCTAAACAGAATGGAGACTATAATGGAAGAGAAAGGACGATTATCAAAAAATTCACATAACAGTGCTTTAGTGCTATTTAAAATAAAAAGGACTCATGTAAGAACATATGTCACTATTCCTATCTCGCCTGCCGAAAATAAAGAGTATACAAAGCCTAAAATTGCAAATCAATTAATAATTCCCTACTCAAATATAATTAAAAAAATAGATTGTTTTAACAACAAAAAATATGACATAACCAATTTACAATTAAACATTGGGGATTATACATTTACATCGCAATTCTCTGTTCAAACCGTATGGAACAGTTAAGGCGACGTTATTCTACGTTCACAATAGATGGAACTACTAGGGTCTTTTATCCTAAACACCAAAAAGAAGTTATTGACATTTTCGTACAAAAAGAAAAAAAAAATAACACTACAAGATGTCACATTGAAACCAAATTCAGTAACACCAGAAGGCATACAAGATATCTCAAAAGTAATTTCTCAAGAAAGTAAATGTAAGAACCCTGGTAAAAATCCATGTAAAATATACAATACCATGGTGGATGGGACACGTATTCCAAGCTGAATGGTGGGAAAAATGTCTTAGTGGGTGTTCGTTTGGTTTATTATGGCTAAAAGAAATTGGCAAAGGTAATGGCAAAGGATTTGGAAAAGCAAAGTGGCATTTATTGGCATTTACTTATGAAAATAATGAAAAATGGGAGAAAAGGGAGGTTAAAGGTCACAGGTTGCATGTGAGGAGGAAAACAAAGGAAAATAATGGAAAATAAAGAAAACAGAGGCCTCATTGATAAAAATTCTTACGAGGATCAGTTGGAAATCTTTTGGCTCACACTTATGGCTCTCATTATATTCTCTTTCTCTCTCTCTCATACTCTTAGACACTTAGATTATTCTTGGAGCACTCTTGGAGAGTGTGACATTTTTGGAGACTTGGATTAACAAGGCAAACGAAGAGCAAGAAAGTGAAAGCGGACGTCAGGATCAACATCTACAACAGGTTCTGATTTTCATGTATGTTTTCCTCACTATTTTTGGCATGCATGGTGTATCCATGTGGATTTTCCTAGCCTTTCCATCCTAGATAGCCATGGTGTTATGGGTTTATTTCCATTGATTGTTTTTGGGTTGTTTCTCGTGATTCCTTTATTTGTGGGTTGAGTTACTAGTCCTGGAGCCTTGGTTGGACAAATGCTTTGGAGCCCGGAAACAACTAGGGTTGAGTTACTAGTCTTAGAAGCCTTGGTTGGAAAAACGCTCTTGAAACTTTGTAACAGTTGGCGTTGTGTTACAAGTCCTGGTAGCCCTGGTTGGAGAAAACACTGTGGAGCCCTAGAACAGCTTAGATAGAGACCAATTTATGATAGTTGTGATGTCCAACCGTGAAGTGGAATCACCAGTTGAGGGTTGAAGTGGTTTGGGCTTTGGAATCTGTGGATTGGTTGTGATTGATGTGTTTGATGAGATACCACATTCATGCTTGTTATATGGCATGGGAGTGATTGGTTGAAGTGATACTTGGCTCAGTTAATCTATGATCGGGTGGAACGTGGTAGTCCCATCTCCGGTTTGTTTTTACATACATTAATGAAGAGCTCATTCCTTTGATAGTTGGTATGCAAATGTGATGGTTATTATGTGGATTCCGTTGATGTTATATCCATTGTATTTATGTTGTTATTATGTTGGTTATAGGCATGTATTTTATCTGTGATGATGCATCACTCTATCTATGTTTTTACTTGTAAATGAATTCATAATGTATATATGGTCAAATATATTGTATTGCAGCTAATGATGTAAGGGAACAATGCTTCTTAGCGATTCTTAGATAAGTATGAGACCTCTATGTTTAAATCTAATGTTTACATGTGTAGATGCAATGTTTGTGACATGTTTCACGAAATGTCTTTCATGGCTAAGAGGGGTCTGTATGAGTTCCCGATGATGTGATTGCTTACACACCTTTGTTTTAATTTTATTTATCATCTTCTAAAGTTTCACGAAATTCTAGGCAGTGACCTGGGCTCTACGGCTAAAAAGGTGGCACAAATCCCAGAGTTGCAAGCACAGAACTGACTATTTGGGGCCCTAGCCGTGACCTTGCCTTGGCATGCCCGTGCATATAGGCTTCTAGCCGCTCCCTTTCCCTTACATGCCCATATATAAGGCTCAAAAGGGTCAAAAACTAGTTCCCCCTCAAGGTTCATGGGTCTGGGAGGTTTAGTTACCTCTTGGAGGTGTTGTTAGTGTTGTGTAATATTTTTATCACGATTCCCTTGGTTCCACTTCCTTAAGGTAATCTAAGAGGTTGAATCGCATATTAGTATCCTCTCGTCGCATGTTTACCTGGGTTGGTCAGTTACTTGGGTAGATGTGGGAAGAGGGTGTTACAGTAAAAAATTGATACAAAATATGCAATGGGAAGTTGAAAAAATAGCCTTTGACAAAAATGAATAAGTTACTCGCCTCAAGTACCACAATGAGAAAGTATTTACATAAATTAAGAAGCTTAAAAATGACAAGAAGTCGATAAAAATACGAGTTAGAACAACTTATTGAAGAAGAAGGATCGAATTCTCAAGTCGTAACAATCCAAGTTGAAGATAAGGGAACGAATACTGATCCAGAAAATATCACAACTCAAGAAAACAATAAACCAACTGAAGTGGAGATGTACTCATAAGTTGCAATTCAAACATTAGATATTTCAAGTAAAGATTGCAGTACCTAAAGTAAATCTGGAAATTACCACACACATGTTAAAGGAATGTCAAACAAGAAGAACTCCTTATCTACATCCAAATCACAAAATAGACACATCAATCAATATACGCATCTATATCACTCAGAACATAAACAAGAAACTTATGTTCTGAAGAATACTAAAGTTTGCACCATCCAGTCCTATGAAAAAAATTCATCACAAGTTTACAATGATCAAAATATTCCTTAGAAGATTAATCTAGGATGGTCATATCCATTCTCAATCCGATAATTTTTTTTTATCACTCATAGGATCATATCATCTTGTCTCAATGAAGATGAAATTACTGAGACAAGAAGATATTTGAATCGAGAAAAGAGATCAACCCTTTCATCAATAAGCTTTGAGGACAAAGCTTTTTGAAGAAGAAGGAAATGTTATGAATAAAATATATATAAAATAATACAAATAATGTAAATAACAATAATAATGATTAATGATTAATTAACTAAGTTGCGCCGAGAGGCGCATTCTACAGCCCAGTATGACCGTGATGTGTAAGTATGTCGGAAGCCAAAAAAAAATGTCGGCTTGAACAATAGCTTACATAAACATATAAATGAATAATTAAAAATTTATTAAAAATAAATTTAAACGATATAAACTTAAAATATGAAGAGTTTACTAACACTCAAAAAAGAGATATGGTAAATAAATAAAATATGGTAAATACGTAAAAATATAAATAAACCATAGGTATGGTAAATAAATAAAACCTCTTTTTATATTACTCAGGAGGTATGGTAAATAAATATAAATATAAATAAACTAGAGGTATGGTAAATAAATAAAACCGTTTTTTTATATTTACTCAATAAACCACTTTATATTTACAAAAACTCAAAAACAGGTTTTATTTAGGTGAAGCCTATGGGACAAATTATTATTAATACCATGGGCCAAATACCATGAGACAAATTATTAATAATATCATGGGCAAATACGATGGGCCAAATAATATATTTATAAAATAGGTATGTTAAATAAGTAAATATAAAAGAGCTATAAAGAGGTAAGGTAAATAAATAAAAATATATCAAATACGATTAGAAATCAAGAATTATATATAAAGTATAAGGGTCAAATACCATGGACCAAATTATTATTAATACCATGCAAAAAAAACATTATTAACCCTACCATTAATATTATTAAATTTAATACGTTTAGATTAATAGAATATTAAATTTATTATATTGTAATATATATTAATATATCATGAGATATGATAGAGGTGGAGAAATAGGGGGAGTGACAAGGGAGATATGGAGATAAATTGAAGGAAAAAGGAGAAGAGGAATGAAGAGAGAGAGAGTGAGAAGAGTGAGAGAGTTAGAGAAGGGTAAGAGAGGGAGAGGGAGACATAAAGATGGAGGTGGGAGAGAGATAAGGAGAGAGGGAGGGAGAAGGAGAGAGGATTGGAGGGTAGAGAGTGAGAGAGAGAGAAAGAAGGGGGAAGGGAGAGGGAGGTAGGAGAGAAAGGGAGAGAGATAAAGGATGAGAGGTGGAGGAGAGAAGGAGGGATAGAGAGATGGAGCGAGGAAAGGAAGAAGAAATACATAGAGAGGGAGTGAGAAGGGATAGATGGAGAGAGGTGTGTATGGTTATGGGTGGGATAAAGATACATAGGAGTGATGGAGAAAATGGGGGGAGAAGGAGAAAGGAGGAGTGATGGAGACAAGGGGGGAGAGAACGATAAAGGGATAGAAATAGTAAGATAGTTGGAGAGTGAGATATAATGATTGGGGAAGAGAGAGGATTGGAGGACAGAGAGAGAGAGAAAGAAAGAGAGCTAGGGGGTCAAATAGAAGGAGGTGAGAGAGGAATGATGAGAGAGAGGAAGAGAGTGATGGGGGAAGAGAGAATTGTAGGAGAGAGAGAGAGATAGAGATGGGGGAAGATAAAGGGAGGTAGGAGATAAAGGGAGAGAGAGGAAGGAAAAGGGAGGGGACTTGAAAGAGAGGAGGAGAGAGGGAGGGATAGAAATATGGATTTGGAAGGGGAGAGAGGGAGAGATTGAGAGATGGAGAGAGAGAGTGATGGGGGAAGAGAAAGGGAGGTAGGAGAGAAAGGGAGAGAGAGGAAGGAAAGTAGAGGGGACTTGAAAGAGAGGAGGAGAGAGGGAGGAATAGAAATATGGATTTGGATGGGGAGAGAGGGAGGGATTGAGAGATGGAGCTGGATGAGGAGAGAGGGAGGGAAGAATAAATACATAGAGAGTGAGTAGTGGAGAGAGAGGGGGAGTGACAAGGGAGAGATGAAGAGGGAGTGTGTATGTTTTGGGGTGAGATAAAGATACAAATAAGGAGATATGAAGAGAAGGGGGGAGAGAAGGAGAGAGAGAGGCATATGGTAACAAAGTTGGAAGGTGAAGATAGAGAGAGAGAGGGTGGGGGGGGCAGAAAGGAAGAGAGAGAGTGAAGAGAGGTAGGGAAAGAGATATGAAGATGGAGAGGGAGAGAGGGGGAGGTAAGAATAAAGACATAGAGGGTGAAAGGTGGAGAGAGAGAGAGAGGGAGTGATAAAGAAGATGGAGAGAGAGGGAGAAAGGGTAGCAAGAAGGAAGAGAGATAGAAGTGAGAGAGAGAGAGAGCGAGAGAGAGAGAGAGAGAGAGAGAGAGAGAGAGAGAAAGAGAGAGAGAGAGGAGGAGGAGGAGGAGGAGGAGGAGGGAGTGATAGATAGATAGATAGATTGGAGAAAGAGAGTTTATGTTTTGCAGTTGATATAGAGAGAAAGAGTGAGATATAGATATAGATGTAAGGTGAAGAGAAAAAAAGATAGATGGAGAGAAGGAGGGAGGGACAAGGAAATTGATAGATATGGAGTGAGAGAGAGTGTGTGTATGGTGGGGTGAGATAAAGAGAAAAAGAAGGAGAGATGGATGGATATATAGATATATACGGGGGAGAGAGGGAAGAAGGTTTCATGCAGTAGATGCATTGATTTCGGTGTAGATGGTGATTTCTAATCCTATTTGATTTCTTGCACTAGATGAATTGATTTTGGTGTAGATGTTGATTTCTAATGATATTTGATTACTTACACTAGATGGATTGATTTTAATGTAGATGATTTCTAATCCTATTTGATTGCTTGCACTAAATGCATTAATTTCAGTGTAGATAATGATTTCTAATCCTATTTGATTGATTTCACTCGATGCATTAATTTTAATGTAGATTTTGATTTTTGGTTATATTTTATTTCTTTCACTAGATGAATTGATTTCAATGTAGATTATTTTTAATCCTATTTGATTTCTTGCACTGAATGGATTGATTTCAAAGTAGAGGGTGATTTCTAATCCTATTTGATTGCTTGCACTAAATTCCTTGATTTCAGTGTAGATGGTGATTTCTAATCTTATTTGATTGCTTGCACTAGATGCATTAATTTCAATGTAGATGTTGATTGATAATTATATTTGATTGCTTGCACTAAATGAATTGATTTAAATGTAGATGATTTATAATCCTATTTGATTCCTTGCACTAAATGCATTTATTTCAGTGTAGATGGTAATTTCTAATCCTATTTGATTGCATGCACTAGATGCATTGATTTCAGTGTAAATGTTGGCTTTAAATCCTATTTTCCTATTTGCACTAGAATCATTTATTTGAGTGTAGATGTTGATTTCTAATCATATTTCATTACTTGCATTAGATGCATTGATTTTAGTGTAGATGTTGTTTTCTATTATTATTTTATTTCTTGCATTAGTTGCATTGATTTCAGTGTATTTTTTGATTTCTAATTTAATGTAATTGGATGTATGATGGTACATTAATTTTAAAGTCATTGGATTAATAGTGTGTGTGCAATAATTTCAGTGTAAGCACAAAAAATTATTGACAATGTACATTGATTTTTGTGTTATAGTAATTCAACCTATTAATATTGGAGAGCAAGAGAGACAAGGTATGATGTTTACTACAACAGCTCGAGCTAAATATTTAAATGGTTTACGATTCCAACTGTCCTTTTCAAATAATCAATATGAAAATATGAAAAAACTAACATGGGTGAAAATAAGAATAGTAGAAGAAAATAGTTTGAAATCGATCACAATGAAGACTATTTGTAATTGACTACATTCTTATTATTCATAGTTTCTATCATTCAATATTATTACATTGTCACTTTGCATTCAAAATTTTATTTCATCATTAAAGTTATTTTACAATATTTATCATCTCAACAAACTGAGGTATCTAATCAAATTTAAAATTGAAATGACTCAATAAATCTTAGACATATTTAACATATTTAAAATGGTTATGTTAATATTAGATGTATTTTCATATTATTGATAAAATTAAGCATATGTTCCTCATATTATCGATAGATTTTCCTTGGCCGCACACGACTGAAACCAGCCTAGATCCATCTTAACTCTGAATCTATCAAGCGCCGAGAGGGATCAAATCTCTCGAGGTGAAAACCTTTCCTCAACTTTTGCACTAAAAAAGAGGTTTTCATCTCGAGAGATTTGATCCCTCTCGGCGCTTGATAGATCCGGAGTTAAGATGGATCTAGGCTGGTAGTAATAGTAAAGAGAGATGTCTCTAGGACATGACTGTTTGTGAAGAGGAACCTTCCTAGGGTATATAAGCAGGGCCTCACCTTCATTTGTAATCATCTCACTTATATTTAAATATTCTTATATATACTTACTTGTCCTACAATGGATGTCTTTTTCTTTGAAGTGCTCTGAAGATTATTGTTGTGTATAGTTGTTCATTACATTGGTATTAGATCATTCCTCTGATTATACAAATATTGTTTATTACATTGGCATCAAATCATTCCTCTGAGTAGATGAACTTTATTCATTACATTAGTATAAGAGCATTCCTCTGAGTAGATGAGATTTGTTCGTACACAATAACAACAACGACAGGTAGAAACCACAACAACAATTTCAGTTTATGGAATGAGAAGGATTTTGGGAATGAGATTAAGAGGATATATAGAGGATGTCTCCACAAAATGAACATAGGGGTAATAAATGATCATTTAGAGCGGTGGATCATATTGGGATTGATGTGATCACAAGTTGATTGTGGAAGATTGGAGCGATAGTATGAGTAAAGATTAATGTTTAGTATGGCTATTTAGTTGTAACTTTGTTTCAATCTTTAATAGATTTAGTTAGTTGTTTAAAAGACGCAAGGTTGTGTAAATTTCAGTGTCTTGTAATACTAGTGAGTTAGTAGAAGGGAAGCAGATAATGTAACTTTCAATATTTATTACAGTTACAATAATCCTTGTAGATTGAAGTGTTGGTTGCGGTAGAAAATGTAACTTTCGATCTTTAT
Organism: Pinus albicaulis; assembly: GCA_034641835.2. Taxonomy (NCBI): domain Eukaryota; kingdom Viridiplantae; phylum Streptophyta; class Pinopsida; order Pinales; family Pinaceae; genus Pinus; species Pinus albicaulis. Next base: position 33,713 of record JAXQQM020058369.1, read on the forward strand.
TAAAGTTACACTAATCCTTGTATATTTAAGTGTTGGTCACGCTAAATGATTGGAGGATTTTTTGCCAATGAAATTGTGATCTGATTGTGGAAGATCAAATCATACAGTCTAAGTAATTGTTGAGATTTATTTAGTAATTTCAAGGATTTATTTATAATGAGCCATAATGAATGGTTTTACGGAGGGAAGTTATGCTCATTAAGAAGTTTTTATGCTACCTGGCACCCATAAATGGCGCATAATTGGCCTGATCGGGAAGCCTAGAATGACAATGAATCCTCAACATTTTGAGGAAAAAAATCATAATATAATGCATCTCGACATAAAAAATAATGTTGTGCTATTTCCTGTGGGTTTTCCCACATACATATAAATATAACAACATCGTTGGTCAAACTATCTAATATATTTTTTAATTGGGATAAGTGTTTTGATGTTATGTTGGCATTTTTTTTAATTGTTAACCAGTATTTATATATATTATGTTTATGCTAGAAGATTTTAAAAAGTAACTTTGAATAATGTGAAAAGGGATTAAGATAAAACAATAACAATAATGTTTCGCTAATCTATATATTTTTACTGTGATTGGCATTTATAAATACAATATATAATTATATTAATATTAATATTAATTTTTTTATAAGACTAATATATGAATTAAAATTATTCTGGAAAATCTATTAATTGTTGACAAAAATACAAATGTAAAAGTTTTTAATTAATCTTCATTTTGAAATTACATAATTGGTTTAATGTTAAATATGTAAATATTTTTAAAAACTATTAATATAAAGGTAAATAAATTAAATATAATAAAAATTAAAATTAAAATTAAAAGTTTTTAATTAATCTTCATTTTGAAATTGCATAATTGATTTGGTGTTAAATATGTAAATATTTTTAAAAACCATTAATATGAAGGTAAATATGATGAGATTTCATGATAAAGGACTCCCCATTTATGGGTGATTTTATTTTCCATGTTTAGGAATTTTTTATTAAATTTCTTTAAAGGAGATCTATGTAAAAAAGTTATGGATTTATTGAAAAGATAGAGAAAATATAATGTTGTCTTTTTTGTGTATATCTATAATTAAAAATTACAACGGTCAAATGTGTTTAATTTGAGTGATTAGGTGGAATATTTGTTATTCTCCTCATCCAAAAATTATAATAATTAAATAAATTTAGTTTATGTGGTAGGGTTGAATAGTCGCTACCCTCGCCACCTAAAAATTATAATAGCCAATTAAATTTAACTTAAAATATTGAGTGGAATAATTGTTACCCTCCCTATCCATATTCAAGTCTTGTAAATTGACATAGAAAGAAAGAAAGAAAGTATTTTAACATCCACGAGGCTAAAAATAGCCTATGGGACAGATTGCTTCTCCATCTAGCTCTTGTATTCGGCCCTTTTCTTGTGGAGTTTTACAATAAACACTCCCAACTTCTCGACAAGCTCTTCACTGACTAGATTATTCCAAGAGCTAGCTGCCAGAATACCTGCATAATTTTCCCTGTTGTCTTTGAAGCCCTCACATTCTAAAATGAAAAGTTTTTTTGTTTCCACTTTTCTGGAAGAGCAAAAAATACGCTCTTTCCTCCACATTTCTTTTGGCCTTTTCCAGCACCATGTTTCACAATGGAGTTGATGAGAATTAGTCCTTAAATGAGCAATAAGAGTTTTAGCTCTCCAAGAAATATTGACCCCTATGTATGATTTTTGCTGATGATTATGAGTGGGATTAAACTCTTCAATGTAGTGCTTCTTATTTCTCCCTAGCTCTTTCTCCCAAGTACGTTTGTGGAACTTATCCATAACAAAAAAAATTATCTCTTTATTGCTTGTAGGAAACAAGCTCAATCAAATACCCCATTTACTAAACCATTTGTTATTTTTCCGCATCCAAGTCTTCTTTTTTTTGCACAATCTATCATTAAACACAACCTTAAGCCATCTACCCTCTTCCATTTGCTAATTTTTTTTCAAATATCTTATGACTCGCACCATAACAATTTCTTCAATAGGAGAAGCCCCTATTTCACTTAACAAGATAGCATAAGGAACTGCACTTTTAATTTTGAATTTATTTGTAATCAAACGCTTCTGAATTTTCTCAATTTGTTTCCATTGCATCTTGGTTGTGTTGTTGGCCCACAGTTCACAACCATAGAGAATCACTGGAATCACTAGAAGCCCAAAAAGAGTTATAGTGGTTTTCTAGTCCCACATCTCTGCCTCTCTACACATGTTTTGAAGAGCATAAAATGTTTTCCAACCTCCCAAAGTTCTTTTCTTTCTACAACCATCCTAACTTAAATTTCTTTTGAATTCAATTCTGAGGTATTTGTAGTCTACAAATTCTTCCAGAATGTTGCCTTCAAAGTAGAACTTATGTTGGTTATACTTTATTTTGTTAGATAAAACCACTACTTTCATTTTGCTAATATTGACTCGCATCCCCACCCTTCTACAAAAATGCTCAAGGGAACGTAAGTTCTCTTGCAAACCAAGAGCCGATTTACCAATCAATATAAGGTCATCTACATACAAAAGAAGCCTTGTAATGAACTTGCCCAAATGGATAACGTCACCCCCTTGCGAATTTAGCCACTCTTCAAGCTTGTCAATATATAAACCAAAAAGGGTAGGAGAAAATGGGCAACCTTGTTTGACCCCGATATTGCTTCTAAAACTTTCAGAAATTCCTACTGAAGTTCTAATTTTGACTTTCACCTCTTCATATAGCCTATGCACAGCGGCTCTCAAATTCCTGGGAAACTCGAGTTCCTCCATTCTGTGCCAAAGCTTATCCCTAGGAACCGTGTCAAAGGCTTTTCTGAAATCAACAAAGCAACAAAAAACATCTTCCTTTTTTTCCCAAACTTTTTCAATGATATGCCTTAAAGTTATACAATGATCAATTGTGGAATGTTCAGGTCTAAAACCTGCTTTCCATTTAGCACGTTTATCTCTTTCTTATGCCCACTTGTTGATTTTATTTTCTAACGTGCTTCCAAATAGCTTTGCAAACAAGGGGTTTATCATTATGGTTCTATAATTGGAGGGATTATTGATGTCACCACTCTTGAAAAGAGGTATTGCCATAATAGTTGTTCAATCTATGGGGAACCCTTGTTGTATGATGTTGTTGAAAATTTTTGTGATGTGAAGTGAAATAATTTTTAAGCCCCACTTTAGATACTTTGTTTGGAGTTCAGCTAAGTCTTTTGTTTTTCCAACACCCAACTTCTTAATACCCATCTCTACCTCTTGCACCATGAATAGTTTTGTGTCTGTGTTGACCAAGGGAGGAGGGTCAACCTTGGGATCCTACTCATAAATTTGTCTTGCATAGTCGAACCATTTAGAAGTTGTAATGTTGTTTTCATTTTGCACCTTTTTCAATTGGAGCTCCTTCCAGAATAATTTGGGGTTATTTTTCCCAAGGAAGATTAGTTCTTCTCTCCTTGAAACCATGAAGTCATCCTTTTTCTTTCTTAATATCTGCTTGTAAGCTTTGAGCTCTATGTTATCCGTGTCTGATTCCTTACACATTCTCCTTGCCTTTTTGCATTCCTCGTCAAACCAAGAATTAACCAGAAGCAATTTGTTTCAAACTTTTTAATTTTTTCTCTTTTGCACTCAACAAGTGCGCTTTGAATTAAATGTGTTAATTCGTGACTAGAAATGCCATGAAATGAGATTTCCTGCTTCTCGAAGAGCCTCTCTAGCATTATTTTGAAGGTATTACAATTATCTATAGTCAAAAGAATTCTACCCTTTGGGGGATTTTGTTGAACACACTGAGTTTTTGACCCTAGTTGCTTCTTTTCGGTCCAAGAAAAACTTAAATAAATTGGCTTGAGATCTCATTTTAAGTCCCAAATTTAATCTCCAATCAACACTTCCTCCATTTTCTCACATAAACTATGCGAACAAATTACATAATCTACTACACTTGCTCCATTGTAAGTATTGCAAGTGAAATTACCAGATTTTTCCCATCTAGTCAAACCATTACAAATAACTAAATCAAAAGCCCCACATAGTGTAAGCAATTGTTCTCCAAAGAGATTGCAGCCTGTATCCTCTAAAATTCTTTCCCATTGATGATTACTCTCTTTTGTAAGCTAGATAGGGTCACAATATTCTTTACAAAAAAGAACGCTAGCTTGTTCACCTGTAGTTCTAGCATTGAAATCCCCCACTATAAGGACTTGACATAGCTGAGAATATATTACAATATCTGTTTTTAGGGATGCAAAGTGATCTGTGTCGTCAAGCCGTCTACTTTAGTAGATTTTTGAAATTTGCGGCACAAAATAGCATGCTGCAATTCTGATGTGATTTCCATTTTCTGATATTTTAAGCCATACAAATTGCTTATTTGGGTCTTCTTTTTCTAGCTAAATGAAATGGCCTTATTTTTCTCTCACTAATACCATGATACCCCAGTGCCCTTTTCCTTTCCCTGTTGCCTTGTTCCACACTGCTATCTTCCAGTACCCTTCAAACAAAGGTGTCTTGCACCCTTCATGCTCATGTGTCTCTATGAAGCAAATTATGTCTCTACCTTCCGCAATAAGCCCTAACCGAGGTCCTCATCTCCATGGGTAACCCTTGTAGTTCCAACAAACTAATCTTAACAAAACTTGAGTACAACTCGATTGCTTTTTGTTTCGACATGCAAAACTCACAGTTGAGTCCTTGTCTCTGCTTGCCCATACTGAACTTGCTTTCTCATTTCTTGTTGAAGATTTTATTGCATCTTCTTTGTTATCGTTTTGCTGCCTTGTTTTGGAAGGAGATCCAAATTTTGCTATCACAACTTTACCTTTATAAAAGCACAATGCATATATCTTCTGCTGGATACTCTTGGATTTTCTTTCATTTCACTGCACCTGGATGTTCCTAAACTTCGCCCGGATGTTCCTAAACTTCTTTCAATACCATTGTTATTAAACAAAACAACTGCAAACTTTTCAACCATACCTAAATTTATTAAAGAAAACAACTGCAAACTTTTCAACCATACCTAGATTCTCCTCGACTTCTTTCAATGCCATTGTTAAAGAACTGCAAATATTAGGCTCAGTAGAATCGCAGGTCAGAAACAATTGTGAATATTAGCGTGACATTATAAATTTATTTTATTAAAATTTAAAAACACTATTAATAGAAGAAACAGCTGTAAATATTAGGGTCAGTAGAATCGCAGGTCAGAAACAACTATAAATATTACCGTGACATTATAAATTTATTTTATTAAAAATTAGAAAGGTCGATATTGCTTGAACATTGAACACTATCAACAAATAAAGTAATGAAAAGACTACCTCCACGCAGGATCGAATTACGGACCTTCAATTTACAAGACTGGCGCTCTTGAAGAGGAGTCCCGAACTCATGCTCGATGAAATTCGCTTTGCAGTTGTATTTGGACTAACGAAAATTAATATGCCATTGCAACCATACGCGCGGACCAATTATATTCATCGGAAACGCAAATTCAAAGAAGAATATTCAGTTCCATTCTAGAGAATGTTCGTTCACGTTAAATGCAAATTGTTATCACCTGCTTGTTATTCTCTACTAAACTACCTGTTCACTCACATTGGAAATCCACGTATCAAGCCAGAATATTTTGTTTCTTTGGGTATCTTTAGGTTCAAAATCAATTGTTGACTGCGCTATTTAATGTAGGTTAAAATATTTAATTATATATATATATATATGTATGTATATGCATGTATGTATGTGTGGAGAGTTAATAGATTTGTTGATTTGTTATTTAGTGAGAATGAGTAGATTTGTTATTTGTTAAGTTGCATGGATTATTTTTATACTTTTGTTGACTCTAATATGGTATCAGCATAGATTCATCTAAAGCAATAATCTAACATGAATGGAAAGGAATCAAATTTTTTTTTGTTACAAACATAGTTTAGAGTGCAAAAGTTAATATGTAATTTTTAACAATTTAAATTGTATTTTTGAATGTTATAAAGATTATATAACATGTGTATTGAGCAATTTTATATTAACTCATATTAAAATATTTTTCTCATAATTCACATTGGATGTTTTATTTCTGTCAAATTATATTTTTGTATTTTATTTCTTGAAGAGTGAAAGTGAAATATCAACAACTGAATTAATTGTTTTGTTAATAGATTTTCAATTATTTATTTATATGGTTATTTAATTTTTGTTTTTTTAATTTTTATTATTTTTTTAGGATGCAACATCCTCTCACTCAATAATCACTACAAATCATGTTAAAAAGTTAACTAAATTTCAAATATAAACAAAAACTTAATATTAATGAAATATTTTATAAATTATGATAAAAGTTCTATGTGAAGTGCCCTGTTAACTTGATGGTTGTTTCGACATATCATATCCTAAAAAGGTTAATGGTCATTACTCTGTGATAGAAGGTGATGGTCACAATCATCATGTTGATAGGTATTTTTAGTTTGGAATATTGTTTCCAAAATTTAAATTTAATTATCAATAATTATTAGGTGGATAGTAGGGATTTAACCTCTATGAAATATTTTAGAATATTCTTAATAGTATATGTTATAACATTATTTGTTTTGATAAATTAGCATGGTAGTTTGAAATATAAAAATAAAAATGCTAAGTTAGAGCATGGATGAAAAAGGAAAATTGAAAATGTTAGGAAAATTATGTTTTTATTACATCCATGTTAGAATAAAATGTTAGAGTAGTTTGCTCTAAATAAAGGAAGCAAAAGAAAAAATATTAGGGAAGCATGAAATAAAAAATGTGTCAATGCTTTAGTCTTTTGAAAATGAAACTATGGTTGCATGTTTAAATGAGCCGGATACTCATAAAGATATAAAATTTTAAATAATGTATGTTAAATTCTTTGCAAAAAGGTTTAATGTTCATTTGTTAAATTAATATATATATATATATATATATATATATATATATATATATATATATATATATGCGTTTTGATTTTATTATAAAGTCGCTACCTGACAAAAGGTCAAATCAACTCGGCATAAAGTGCCAGCAGTTTTCAACGGCTGATCTAGAACCCGCCACAGATCTAAGGTGAAGATCCACTTCGCAACCGCCCCCCGCCCCCTGCCCCTGACAGTTTCTTGTTAATGTGAGGGGGGGTCCGAAGTCTGGTATTCATGGCTGCCTGAATTTGCGACATGGCAACACCACATCACTTCGCACCCCCTCCGCATAAAACAAGAAGCCGGGAGGTACCCCCCGCCACCCCACCCCCTCGAAATCCACCTTCGGTTTTTCATCACCTGACGGCCATTCTCCCACAACTGATGACCGTTTCCTCCCGTGTTATTAGCCAACGAACCTCCCTTCCCACGCCATACCCGTTGGTCCACTGACCAATCGCATCCCTCCATGTCATATGGTCATTACCTGCCAACAATCCAATTATGCATGTTAATCACCCCATTGGCCAATGAACCCGTGCTTGGACCGTTAATCACCCAATTATCCATTAATCCTCCTTAGACTTGTTAAACTCCTATGGTCATATCCAATACCGTTAGTCACAAACCATTAAACCCGAAATGCACTTTATAAAATCACCTACAGCCCCCCTTTCTTTACTTTACCTTCTTTTTCAAATTGTTCTTATCCTCGCATGATATTCCACAACAATTTTTCATTTCTGCAAACACTCTCCCCACTTCATAACCCTTCCATTGCTTCTGTAACCCGATATTTAAACTCTTTTCCTAGTCAAACATGGCACCCAAAGCCAAAACCAAGAAACAAATGACCCCTAAGGGTAAAGGCAAGAAAAGGGTGACCGCATAAGTCCAGATCGTTGACAGTGTTGCAGAGTTCATCTCTGAGGTCGCTCATTCATCTGATGAAGTCATCCCTGAGGTCGCCAAACCCATTGCAGAAGACATCCCTGTTGTTGTTGGGTGCTAAAACGTGTCTTTTAAAAATCCTAATTGCC